>JASGXE010008828.1:0-16838 GCA_030068105.1 Sinentomon sp. SZTP_YWyxl
GAGAAATTGGAAAAATATTTACCCACTTAGTCCCCTGTTGCTATCTTTGCAGCAGAACGGTGATGGTTCCCTGGCGGGTCAATCAGCCCAACCGCTGCATGACCAGCAAACACCTGATGAAGATCCAGGTGGTGAACCACTCACATCGTCCGATGCGGGTGTCGAAGAAGGCGATGGTCAAGGATTTTGGGCATCCATCGGATTTGGTGCTCAAGACAAGAAAGACGTGCCCGAAATTGTTGTTTCACCGGCTGAAGATGAACAAATTGACCCTGAGGAGGGAGGTGCAGCATGGGGTCATTCTGAAGAGCAGAAAAGTGATGTTGATGGTGGGTCTCAATACAGTTTGTTTTATTTCAAGTCCACTTTACATGCCAAATTTTGCCATTTTAGTGACATGTTTTTCATTTGATTATGAAAACCGTGCATGCTATTTAAAACTGGGGGCCTATTGTGTGTGTTTTTGGATTTGTTTTGGTCTCTCTTTGCCGAATTTGTCTAATGGAGGGGGAGGGTTCGAACTTCGAACAGAGAGTTCAATTCCTTTGCACCTAAACACAAAAGTGGTTTAATTGAGGTTTGCGATTGAGAGCCGATTTTGACATCGAACGCTTCGTGAAAAGCCCATTCTGAAGAACTGGCCCCATGCTAAGAGTTTCACCATTGAAGGAGGACACCACTTGGCAACAGTTTGGTACAAACTGAACATTCCCAATCCTTCACGTTTCTGAGGAAAGGCACATTTGACATTTGTGAAATAATGAAAAAATAAAAAGTCTGAAAATTAAAATCTTTAATACAAAAAACACCATGGTGCTGTGCCATCTTAAATTACTGAGCCAATTTTTTATTGATTTAGACAGAGCTGGAAGCCTTGTAGCTGAGCTTACCTCCACCCAGTCCCAGAAGCTCTGGACATAAATCTTGGCATGCATAGGTACAGTCACAGAAATAATAATGAGTTCATAAAAGTAACAAAAATGGGCTGTCAGATTTTTTGCAGGTCTTCTTAGAAAAGTGTTGTCAAATGCAATGATAGACATTTACATGAATCATCAAACAACATGTCTGAGACCACATTAATTCGTTCTGAACAACACTGAATGATGCCTTCACAAATGGCTACCAGCATTAATTAAGTTGGCGGAAAATTTGGTCTATCTTCGGGTATTCGCTACACTATTCTCCAGGAGAAAAGATACACCGGGAAAGCGCAGGCCCCAATAATTTTCCTCTGAATTCCAGCTGACATTGAAACAAAACATTGGCATTCTTATTAAACAACACAACCCGCATAGCATGAAACAAATGAATTTTGCCAATGAAGGAGCCCATTTAACTCTGTTAGGGAGTCATTATTGTGGTCTGTGACTGTATAGCGGCAGCAGAATTAATGTACCATACATATAAAAAATTGCAACCGTTCAGATTTTGGCAAAAATTCCATGCTGCAGAAATTAAGGATCCTCTTTTGTAACCAAGGTCAAAACCTGACACCTCTAGAATGCTTTGTTGAAATTTGCCACTTTAATTTCTACCAACTGCATAAGAATAAAAAGAAAGACAAAAAAGTTTCGGATGCAACAGTTAAACGGGAAAAACACATGTGTGGGTACATTAATTACACCGCCACTATACATAAAGTGCCCCTCATCCCTCTTTCAATGTCTGTTCTTCTCTTTGCCCCTCCAACTCTGCAGGTGTTGGTGACATTTTCGATTATGAAGAGAAGGTTGTCGAGAGACAAACTGATTATTGGTTTTCCAGTGAAGTACAGCAAGAAGCAGAAATGATAACACCTGAAGCTGATGAATCACCTGACAGCACCTGGGATTCCGTTATCGAACCACCGGAATCAGAGACGGAAGTCTTTGGTGAAGATGAGCGTGAAGAACAGGATCAACAGAAGTCGGAGGATGCTGTTGATTGGAGTTCCACGGTGATGGATAGTGTTGGTAGTGTCCCCAGACCAGCAGATGAAGTGCCTTCTTCACAGAGTGCAGGTCAGACTGCTATTGACAATCACATGTCTCTTACAATACAATGTTCTTGTAATGTGCAGTGATGATTTGATGAAGGTGAACAGGATCCCCAGCTGGAGAAGTTTCCCTCAAGTCCCTATTTTTTGTTGGAAGCAAATTTTGCATGTAAACTTACAAACTTTTTCCGATCATTGCGGCCAACCACTGGCTGTGCACGTAGGTAGTTGTGCTGGGGAATTTTAACAAAAAAATGTTTAACCTAAAATGATACAAACATTGAGAAATGCAATAAAAATCGGAAAATTCCGCCTATCGAGGTAGGTAGGTACCTTTGCAGGCATACCTATGACATAATTTCAAAAATTAGATTGACGTAACATTCTAAATGATAGACCAATGGAGTTGTGCCTTTTTCACTTCTGTTGCACAAGATACAATGATGGGTATAACTTCACTCACTTCTTGAGACCAATTCGTGGGACATTTTGCCGACATCATAAGTCTGACTGAACTGTATTCAAATTTTGTCTGGCACCACGATTCGTTATACAAACACTGTCTGTGATAACCTGAATAATTGGGGCCATTTTCAGATCGACAGGATATTCGGAGACTACGTTTTGGCCCCTTGTCGGGAGCCTTTTCAAGTCAAACGAGTGTTTTCTGCCGCTGGTGTTGTGTGACTGTGCAGTTCAGACGGGTCCCGTGTTAAGTGGGAGTAATCGTGCCGCAGGGTGGTGATTCATTACCATGGTGTTTGGGCCGTTTTGACTTGAAAGAGGCTCCAGAACAGGAGACGAAACGTCGTCTCCGAATATACCTGCTCAGTCGATCCGAAAATAGCCTCAATTCAGGTAATTACTGACAGTGTTGAACTGAACTCCTTGTAGCAGACGACAATCAACATCTCGTGCTTCAAATAGTTTTTAAAGTTGATGGGGTGATTGCATCCACGAACTTCTTGGGAACATGCAAACCAATTGACAAATTTGCTGGGATTCCGTGTTCTTGCAGGTAGAAGTCACTTTTTTCTCTCACAGGGCAGTGCGTGACGACGTTGCAAATACATTTTTTCTTGTTTTGTTTTCAGGTGACCGCTTACCAAGTGACAACTTTCAGCAAGAATTTGAGGATTATCTGAACGAGGTAGGAGCATTTTCTGGAAAGAACTAGGCGTCCTGATTTTTATTTGGAAGTTAGTTAGTTGTGTTAAACAATATCAAAAGATTGGCCGCTAACCGTTCGTGTTTTTTGTTGTAAATGGCAACGTTCTGCCCCCGCCGGACGTGGGGCTTTATCAAGCAAAACTCAAACAGATCACTGGTCCTTGTCACTGCAGCTGCCAGACTGAGGATGAGCGGGAATCGTCGTTGATGAGTTGGCCTGCGTTTAATGCGGGAGGGAGATGTGGAGTGCGGGTTGTGGTCAGTGTTCTGGTGTCTGAATGATTGTGGAAGTGAGGATGGGCGGCTGGTTGCTGTGTGGGATCAAGGCTGAATTCCGTGGATTCCAGGGGAAAATCGTCTGTTGGGATCAGGCGGGGGAGGGGTAGATTACACCAATTCTGATAAAAATGATAGAATGTATTTTTAACCCACTTCTTCTGGGGGTTTTCAGCCCACAGAAAGTTTCCCTCTGTTGCCATGGCACCCGGACAATTTGTGGGTAAAAACTCTCGAAAGGACCGGGATTTTGACAATCATCTCTTTCATACATATTTGTATGTTTCAGCTTCAGGAACTACGTAAGTAAGCCTCTGCATATTTTCATCTGTTCGGGTGACTTTAGTATCGGACCCTTAAGTGGTCCGAAATAGCCCCTGTATGGGTCCAAAAATAAATATTGCCTGAAACGAGTGATATTTGCAGACGTAGTTGTTCATGCTGAAATAAACAAAAATTAAGAGATATGTTTGGTCAAAATCCAGCTTCGGACGGTTTTACCCGCAAATTGTCCGATTGCCTTGGCAACAAAGGGAACTCTCTGCGGGAAAAAAACCAATTGAACCACATGCACCACGAACGGTTTGAATTAAATTTACCATGTCGAATTTGATTCACCTTTTCCTTTCGTAGAGGTTATCTGGAACACAACAGTTTCACACCCTCACGGGGTGCTTCTACAGGTGTAAAAAATATCAAAGAGATCGATGGAGAGATGAGATGACAAATGGACGAATTGATGAACTGAAGAATGTGGTAGAGTTAAAACTGGATGAAAAAGGTTAAAAACAAAGGTGAAAGCGAGGATTGCTGTGAAAGTGACTGTCATGCTATCAAAGGTGGTGAAAGTGACTGTCAGGCTATCAGAAGTGAAGCCTCCGAGACAAAAAACTCAGCTGATATTCATTATTCATGTGTACAATCTTTTTTGGAAATGTTTGTACACATGTGGTGCCGACCCAAATTTTTGGCGCTCACACATTACTGTTCTGAGCTCAACTGGAATACGTGTTGCGCCTGTTTTCCAAGAGAGAGAGAGAGAGTGTGTGCCTTGAAGTGAAAGGTCCTATCCGTTGAAGGAAGTCTGTGTGCTGTCAGTAATTACCTGAATTGAAGTTATTTTTTGATCGACTGAGCATATTCGAAGACGACGTTTCGGCCCCTGGTCTCTAGCCTTTGACACTGTTCCCTGCTGCTGGTGTTGTGCGATGTGCAGTTCAGACGAGTCAACAATGCCAGCGGCAGAGAACACTGTCGTTAGACTTGAAAAAGGCTCCAGAGGCCGAAACGTCATCTACGGATATGCTCAGTCGATCAAAAAATAACCTCAATTCAGGAATTAGTAATTACTGATAGTGTTTGTAAAATGGATCGTTGCACAAGACAAAATTTGAAGTCTGTGCGCTTGAATTTGATCAAATTAATTCAAGATTGCCGTAATGTTTTCTCTTCAATCAAAATTAGCAAACGAAAGAGGAAGTAGTGCACCAATCTGATTTCATTGATGATGCGAAGGACGAAGGCATTGATTTTGAAGAATCTCCGGTTGATGATGCTGGGAGTCCAGTTCAAGATGTGGAAACGCAGACTGAAGAACCGATTGCTGAAGAGGAAGCTGGGGGGTTGGAGGATACGGACGACGGCTGGAAGTGGAGAGAGGATAAGGTTCTTCTTGATGCCGACTTCGAGGGTGATCTCGTTTCGGAGTCCGGTCATGTAGCGAGCCATGAACGGAAACCAGAGGGGGTGTCTGAGGATGACGGCTCAGATGCGGGTCAAACCGTGACCAGGGACGATAATGAAGCTGAGGAGCAAGGGACGTCTTTCTTTTCCACAGAAGGTTAGAGCTGATGTCAGTTTCTATGTGGGTTGGCGTTAGGGCCTTGAAATGTGACGATTTGTTATTTGCCTAGTTTGCCGGCTGTTTCCTTTTACTCATCGTGGCTGTTTTGCTGAGGTTGCTGCGACTAAATTAATGAGCTCTTCTTGGCAGGATTCGTTTTTCAAGGTCGACTGGAGATGTAACTGTGTGCCGGTGGGGCCTATGATTTTTTTCTGAACTGATTTTTTACTATCATGACTTTGTTGAAATTATTCTGTTCCAAATTGTATCTCCCCAGTCTGTTCTAACACTTGCCCCAATGGTTCAACACCATTGACGTAATGGTAAAGTTTTAACGAAACAAGTGTGTGTTATTTCCTCGATGGAAAAATTGTGAGGCTGTTATGTCAGACCAAAAAAAAGAAGATTGCGTGTTTTCATTATCTACCTATCAAGAATTTCACAGCTTTTTGTTTTTCCTTTCGCAGGCATGAATGTGAGGTCTGCAAAGACAAAAAATTCAATCACTGATATCTCATACGTTATGAAAATTGGTGTTTTGCTATGAAATGCAACGAGAAAATTTTGTTTTTAGTTTAATCCCAAATTTGGAATTTTCAAAATTCAATATTTGTTTTTGAACATGAGGAGTTAATTTGCTTTTCTCTGCAATTGATAAAAATCTTTGAAAAATTTATTTTCTGCTGAAATCTAGGTTTAGGGCAACAAACGAATTTCCTTCAAAAATCTCTGCCACAGAAATCTGTGCTCAGAGAAACAATGTTCACTCTCTTAATACAAGTACCAACACTGGATCATGGAGTCATTATTGTTTCTTTGACTGTACCTTTTCTATCTGCACAAGTAGCTGCATGCAAGGGCCTCAACTTATTATCCCCCCAAACACGCCTGAACTTGCTCGTTAAGTCCGATGTTTTTGCCTTAATCGCTCTTCCAGGGTGCGTGTGACGGTTTCGTTCCCGCAGCACTTGAATTCTAGCTGGTGTTCCAAGTCCATCGTGTCACCAGAACAGACAGTCTGCTCTGATGACGAGACCCTGATTTCAAAGCACAGGCACCACGAACGGGAGGCATAGTTCACAATTGTAGAGCGAGCGCAACGAACAGGAAGATCACACCAAAGAGAATCACATACTTGAGTAGTTGCGGCCATTTTATCTGTTCGTAAAGGAAAACGATTCCACGACGTTTCACAGCGCTGCATGCACTGCTTTATCAAGTGATGCTTCTCCGGTTGAGGGAACATGGATCACTTGATAAAGCAGTGCATGCAGCGCTGCGAAACGTCGTGAAATCGTTTTCCTTTACGAACAGATAAAATGGCCGCAACTTTTCAAGTACGTGATTCTCTTTGGTGGGAGGCATAGTTGATAAAATAAAGCAAACAGGCTGCTAACCATTTGAAAAAAAATTGAAAATGGCGACATTTCGCCACGAACGTGGGACTTTATCAAGTGCAAGATAAACAGATCGCTGTCCGCTGATGCTGGATTTAAGACTTGTGCACTAACGTTCGCAGGGGCAAAACTTCACCATTCTGAACATTTACGAGCTGTTAGCTGCCTGTGTTTTATTTTGTCAATGGCTTTGACCACTAGGAATGCAAACATAATTCAACACACTGTGGAAAGGAAACTTTTAACTCCCAACTCTTACCAAGAGCGATCTCAAGTTGAAACAACCTTCCCAAGCTTCTACCCCTCCGTCTTAGCAAACAATATTTTTCGTTTATTTCAGAAAAATTGAACATGATCATGCACATTCTTGCCCCTGATTTTTTTTTCGAAAAAAAAAAATCTAAAAGAAAAAGGTTATTTTTGAACATGATCATTTCAACTGTACAGTGGCGAGAAAACTCGTACCATAAGTTCATGCCGGTTTTTCGATCTTTCAAAGAAAACTGAGAGAGTTGTGTTGATTTCAGATTCCAGAAATTGGATTTTGTTGCACAAAATATGCGTCAAATCAGTGATGGATTACCAATTTTGATGGGATCGAGATTTCCACGAAAATTCGAGAGAGAAAAGAGACCATATATGGCACAATTAATTTTCTCGCCGCTGTACATTACTTACCAAAAGTTTTTGAACATAGGAGGTTGGTTTTAACTCAGGATCATTTAGAATACACGGCTTCGCACTCTGCAAAACATCATGACACTCGTGTAACGTGTGAAGTTACATCAAGCCCTGTTGAAATTAGATGGCTGCTGCTGTAGCTAGACCTTCCAAATTTCTCCTATGTTTGAAGACATTTGGTAGACTCACTTGCTCCTGATTCTTCAACTATCTTTCACGTTTTGTTTCACCTGTAACAATATCTTTTTTTTTGTTGAAATTGATTTTCCAGTTACGATGGGTATCATTGTTGGTTTGTTGGTCATTTTAGGTCACAGCCTCTTGTCGGGGAACACAACTGAGGGTAGGTAAATAAAAATGTGGTGTTCGCCTGTGTCAATGTGTTTGAATGCACTTAAGTCAGCATGGTTTTTTGCATGGGCCTGCCCTTGTTTCCTCATCCAGGGGTGTTCTTTTTTCGGTGAGGAATTCCTGGCTCCCTGATCCGTGATATAGGCATGTGTGGTAACAATTTGTGAAGACCAAATAATAAGAACAGTGGGAAAAATATTAATGTTACCACACACATGATTTTTCCGTCAACTGTTGCCTCCATTATCGAAGTAGAAATAAAAGTGCCACACTACAACAAAGGTTAAAAGTGAGAAACTTTTATTTCTATTGCAAAGTTGCATTGTTGCCCAATTTGACTGCGTGTGTGGAATAGTAAATGTTTTTTGTTCCTGTACACCCTGGCAAGATTGACCATTTCTGGTAGTCCTAGTTCCATTTCGCGTTTTGGATGGTCGTATTTTCACAGCAAAAATTCATAAATTAGGCCTAATAAAATGAGGTGCCATGTGGCCATATTGTCTGGGCCATCTGCAAGGAGGCATGGAGTTGTGAGGCTGCCACAAGCTAGAGTGCACCATCTCCTCCGGGAAAAACACGTCTGTGCATGTTGATCTTGTAAAGAGGGTGCACGAGATGTTCCAAAAGGCCACGCGATTCAGTTTTTTCCTCAACGGCGCAGTGTATCATTTTTGCTGTCTTGGATCATTTTTCCCTGATTTTCCATGAAGTGGAAAGTCAGGGAAAAATGATCGAGGAAAATTTATCGAAAAGGAAATTTATCGAGGGAAAAATGATCGAGGAAAATTTATGGAAAAGGAAATTTATCGAGGAAAATCACAGAAAATGACTCACGAAAAGAGAAAGAGATCTTTCAATTTTTTTTGTCCCAGATAAGCTCATTTTTTTTTCTTGAAAAATTACTCGGAGACAATAAAATGATGTCCATTTTCATGATGTTTGAGGAACTTTTTGAGATGGTGATTCCATGTTGCATCTTTTTAGTCCCTTAATCTTTTTATTTTGTCTTGTAGGTCGTGTAGTTTGGATACCCAGATTTTGTTTGTCGCATTATGACTTATGAGCATGCTAACTTTCTAACAAACTGCTCTTGATCCCAATTGAATAGTGGCGGTGGAATTAATGTAGGTTCTCATACGGCATGTAAAAAATTGCGACTGTTCAGATTTTAACAAAAAAACTCCATGCTGCAGAAATTAAAGATCCTCTTTATAGCAGAGGTCAAAAGCTGACAGCTTCAGAAATCTCTGTTGAAATCTAATGCTTTAATTTCCACCGCCTGCAGGAAGAACGAAAAAACTTTTCAGAGGCAACAGTAAAATTGGAAAAACACATGTATGGGTACATTAATTCTGCCGCTATCATACTCCAGGATTGCATGCATGATGGTGGTCGGTGGATCTGTGAAAAGCATGGTTAGGTGCCTGCTCTGATTGCTGGCAATAAATTGCTTTACAATTGTGGGTCTCCAGCCCCAACCATTTTTGTAGTGTAACATGGTCTGGAAACGGATCATGCAGGTGCTCTCCCCTGTGCGTTGTCAGTTGTTGATGAACTGAGTTGTTTGTTGGCTTCTGCTGTGTGCTGATATTATGATATGACTGCACGTTTCCACTGTGATTCTTGTGACTGCAACACACCACATATTTTGGAAATATGCACTGCACAGTGGTACCAGATTTCGGAATTATGCACAGTGCCAAACTACCGAGGCGTCGAAAGAAAAAGACGAAGCTCGCGTCGGTAAAATTGACACAGTTCAACAATGCAAATACATATCCAATTACTCAAAGCAATTTGAAATTTTAACTTGCCTATCCATTGGAGGTAAATTCTCCAATCACCTTTCAATGTCATGCAGTGCCCATGTAATTTTTGGGCATCTCTACATTTTCCAGTTTTAAGTTTTTTTTTTTTTTGTTTTATTCATTTTTTATCGTCAAATTCCAAATTTGGTTTAATTTCATTGTGACTTTTTTTGTACGACGAGGCTGTAGAGCCGTATTTCGAGGAATGTATTTGTCCTTGTTAATTTGCGCCGGACTGTGTCTTGGCAAATTAATTGTCAATAAAATATTTTTTCTGCCGGTATGAGAATTTTCCACCATGGTCCATACATCTCGCTCAATCACCCATGCGAACTTTTCCCTGGAAATGTGGTTTTTATCTTCATGATACTTCGGATAATGTAAACCGAGAAACGTCCTGGAGCTCGTTGCATCTTGACTTGAACATAAGAGGTCCATTAAGATCACAAAAAATCATTTCGGTTATTGGAACTTTGGCTTGCCAGCCAGAGATTTTGCCATTCATATAATGTGTGATTCATTAGTTTCTACTTTCGAAAATTCTGACAAAGAGCTAACTAAATCTGGCCTTGCCTCAACCTAGATGCTGCCTGGTGTCAGCCTACAAGCTCTGGTGTCCACCAGCTGATATGACAGTAAAATCAAACCTAAAAGAATCCTGATGTTTTTGCCATTTTGCAAGGTCCCAATTTTCACTGCATCTAAAAATCAAAGATTGAAAGTTTTATCAATTTTTTTTGTTTGTCATTGTAATTGAAGTTGATTCAACCTATTTCAATGTCTTCCGAACAAAGCACTTAACATGAGGGTGTCTTCGACAAAAAAAAAATGTTGAGTCAGCTTAAAGTCTTAAGAACATTGGAGAAATTTTGCAGGTCTGGCAACACGGGGTGTCTAATTTCAGCGGGACTTGACGCAACTTTACGCCTCACGCGAGTGTCGTGATATTTTGCGGCACATGTTGCCATTGATTCTCATTGACGCATGAGTTGGTAATGAGCTCCTACATTCGGAAACTTTTGGTGAGGAATGTACTTGATCAAATAACGAGGATGCGAATGTTGTGGTGATCAGTTCTCTGGACTCCAATGAACAACCTCAGTTGTTGCCAATTTTACTGACTGCAGATGTTTTGTGTTACAGCCCCGGAGGTGGAAAGTGCTACTGCAGCTGAATCCCACGTACCACCAGCTCCTCGTGTCCAGGTTTCAGCTCCAACGAGGACACCGAAGCAGCCGACGGAGCGTCCTCCTTCGAAACCGGTTGAGACGATCCCCGAACAAGAGTCGGAATCTGATGGCGACAAGGAAGGGGATGAACTGTCTGACAAGGATGCAACGTTTGAGGTTGGTTATCGAATATTTTCGCTTTGTTAGGTAGTTCCCAAAATGTACATCGATTGTGTGATGGATGAGATATTGTGCCGATGGGAATACATGATGGGATCTGTTGATGCAACTGAGTGACGTGATTTTTTGAGGCGATTACATGAAATCTAAAACCCTTCAATGTGAATTGTGAAGTATAGTGGAGGCGGAAAAAGATTACTCATACATGTGTTTTTCCCATTTGATTGTTGCCTCCGAAACTTTTTTTTCTTTCTTTTTACTCTTATGCATTTGGTAGAAATTAAAGCGCCAAATTGCAACGGAGCTGTCTAGAGGTGTTAGATTTTGACATTAGTCATGAAAGAGGGTCTTTTATTTCTACAGCATGGAGTTTTTGGTAAAATCTCAGCAATGCAAATTTTTTGCATGTATGGGTAATCTTTTTCCGCCGCCAGTATACATGGTCAACAAATCAACTTAAATGTTGGCTTAGTTAAATTGTTGTTCCTGCTCATTGTTTTTTCTTGTTTTTTCTTTTTCGCTTTTGTTCTGAGAAAGCTTAAATGCCGCTATTTTGAATATCTGTCAATTTGCGCCGGTTTTAACCAGGCAAATTAATAATAATAATAATAATAATAATAATAATAATAATAATAATAACGGCGCCTGGCCCTGGTGTCTGTGCTTGAAGTGCCCGCATGATGCCGGGGGCGCCTTAGGACGGTCAGCTCACACTCTTCCTCTACGGGTTGCGATCTTGACCTTCACTTTGTTTTCTTGCTGTCTCTGTCCTAGAAATCTATTTTCCTCTCCTAAATCTCTATTTTTCATACACTTGAGACTTGCTGCTTTGCGACTGGCTTGATTGGACGTGTTGCGCTGCCCTTTGGCAGGGCCCACTACAGCTTGTTTGGTCTGAGGTACACTGTCTCGCCTTTTCTCCTGTTCTGAACTCTGTGTTCCTTTCCTAAAATACCTACTTTTCCCTGTCGGCGTATGTGCTGTGATGTCTGGTAGTCGGGGACTTGTTTGGACGTGTTGCTGCACCCTTTGGTGTGGCCCACTATAGCCTGCTTCCGGCTGCTGGTGTTGCAGCTGTACATGGTCCCTCGCTGTCCTGAAGGTCCCCCGCAACCCAACCAAACCCTTTGCCATTCCGGGATCCATCAAATCCGCAAGACGTGCCCAACTTAACCGTCATTGGATTTGATGGATTCTGAAATGGTGCACGGTGAGAAGCCATGCACTTCTTGAAACACCGTTCTCAGCTTCACATGCTGCTTTAATGCGGTGGAAGTGTGCGGCCGATCACCACAGTGCAAAACCTCGCCGTTACTTGGCCTCGGCCCGTGCGGTGGGTGTATCCGGGGAAACCCGAGATTAACTTGATGTTGATGATTCCATAATAATAATAATAATAATCAACAATAAAGTAACAAACAGTCCGCTAACCATTCGTAAATAACTTGTAAATGGTGCCATTTACAAGTTATTTACGAACGATCAGCGGACTGTTTGTTACTTTATTGTTGACTGTATCTCCCATTCTTGGTGCATTTGTGTTAATGCATTCCCATTTACATTAATGTGAATTACGTGAGATCTGTCAATATGATTGTGTGAATAGATCTGTCGATGCGACTGCATGTCTACTGTCAAAAGGACAGGACCATAATTGGCCATTTTTGTCAGGAAGCCATCCCATGCCAAGACTTTACTCTCAAGAATTAGCAAAAATGTCATGAAGAAAGCGAGCTACTTTGTGACGGGAAGTTTCTCTTTCTTTCTTTTTTTTTTTGTGTGTGTGTGTGTGTAAACAACCCCTCATTTTTCAGGATTCCTTGAACGAGGACGAGCCACGTTCGAGTGACGATGAAAATGTTGAAGTGGAGACAGATTCCCTTGACGAAGAAAAAGTGGAAAAAGAAGAGCCAGGCCAGTCTGAAGCTGAACCACCACCAGCATCAGCCACACCTGAGCATGATGAGCCAGAGGAGGATGAGCCACCGGTGGAGGTGATTTCAAAGAGGCAGCGAAGGAAAACACGGAAGGGAGGACCACAGGTGTGCACCTTGTCGATGACCTTTTACGGACTCGCATGCAGACATTTAGCAAACCAATGTTGTCATGCGTCCTTGTTACCGGGGCAACTGCCAATCAAATGGAAACATGCTTTCGTTTGTCCAATACCAAAAAAAGGTGAAAAGAAGTTTGCACGGTCTTATCGGCCAATTAGTCTGACCAGTATGTGTTGTAAACTCGTGGAGCATATTATAAATGACTATCTAGTTAATTTCTTGGAAAGAAAAGGAATCATTAAGCCAAATCAGCATGGCTTTCGAAATGGGTTTTCTTGTGAGATTCAATTATTGGTAATTTTTTCCCAAACCATCTCCATGGTGCTTGATAGAGGAGGACAGATAGGCCTAGATGTTGTGTTTATAGATTTTGAAAAGGCTTTTGACCTAGTTCCACATGCTGCATTGGTATTGAAGTTGAAGTCTATAGATTTTGATGATGTTTTGGTTAACTGGATAGCAGATTTCCTTGATCGTCGCACCCAGCAGGTTAGGATAAGCAATACCTTTTCTAATTTTGGAAAAGTGACCTCTGGAGTTCCACAGGGGAGTGTCCTTGGTCCAACCCTCTTCTCTCTCTACATTAATGACCTCCCGGATAGTTTAGTTTGCAAGTCATTTCTTTTTGCTGATGACTGTGCTGTTATGAGAGAAATTACCTCACCTGATGACGTGCGTTCCCTCAATGATGATTTGCATAAGATTGAGCAGTGGTGTGCCAACTGGGGAATGCGGCTAAATGTTGAGAAATGTGTGGTAGTTTCTTTTACTAGGAAAACATCCCCTCTTATTGGAAAATACGGCATCGCAAATTTTGACTTGCCTTTAGCAGACAGTGTAACTTACTTAGGTGTTACTTTCACAAAAACTTTGAGTTGGAGTAAACATATTGAAAATGTTGTTGGTAAAGCAAACTCGGCACTATTTTTTGTCAGGCGTGTGTTTTTTAGGGCGAGCAAAATCGTCAAAGAAAAAGTTTATTTTGCTCTTGTTCGCTCACTGCTGGAATATGCATCTGCTGCCTGGGATCCCTATCACCTGGTAGAGGTTGAGAAACTTGCGAGGGTGCAAAGACGGGCTACACGTTTTGTTACTGGTTTGGTTGCTATTCATTTTCTCAAAGTGTGTCCAATTTGTTGACTGCTCTAGGTTGGGCCTCCTTGGCCAAGCGTAGAAAGGCGTCTAGGTTGGTGGGTCTTATTAACCCTTAACCTGGCGGTGACATGTACACATGACACCTTTTCTTTGCCATAAGCTGGCGGTTGGTTTGCCAAAAAAATTCAAAAAAAAATTTTTTTGCCTTTCACCAATCGCTGAAACCTCTTCTTCGCAATCATGAAGAGTCCAGATGTCAATTCCGGCTGCAAGGCATCAAGAATGATGAAAGAAGGGGTAAAAATCGGTGTCATGTACACATGACGGCTTCACAAAAACTCAATTTTGGGACTTGGACACGACCCCTGACTTTTTTTTTTATCTTCAGGTTATTTGTGGTAAAGTCAGCTTTTCGGATGACACCCAGTGCCGGGGGAAGTACTTCCCCCGGCACTGGGTGTCATCCGAAAAGCGCTAAAATGAACCGTTTAGCCGGAAAGTGGCGAAAAAGCCATCAAAAACTGGTTTCTTTTTCCAATGCAAAATCTGCGAAATCGGTGTCATGTGTACATGACGTATTTGGCCACATTTTTGTGCCCTAAAACTCTTGACAAGGTTACTCATAGGTAGTCTGAAGTCATATTGAGTACAAATACATATACTTTTATACACTTATTCACGCTGGAAGACCAAATAAGTGAGAAAATATGCATTATCAGTCTTGATTTGCTGGAGAAAATCGTTGACAATGGTGTTGGCATACCTCACAAAGGCTGAGGAAACTGAATAATCCATAAGATGAGCGCACCATATGGCTTTGCCGATAGAGAAAGAAACCAAAATCTTTATGTGCATTTTTCTCCCATTTCATTTTATTTTTCTCTCATCGAGCCATATATAGAAAGGGGTAGAGCTTTTGACGACATTTTCAATGCCATTGGGGGGTCCATTGCTTTGTTTGCGGACTCACTGGATGTGATTTTCGAAGTTTCGGTTTTTCCATCTGCTTTGCTATACAATCTAAAGGCCCACAAGTTCAAAATGAAGCAAGTGGGTAACATGAAGCAGTGTGGAAGCATGTCCGATTAGGGCTTGTGCGTACTTTTGGCGCCAAAATGATGCATAGGCATCAGCAATGAATGTCCGTCTGAAAATTAACGAATCGCAGCATGGTTTGGTGGTAAAAACTTGGTGCAAAAAATAGTGTCATGTGAACATGACACCGCCAGGTTATGTCTTCCTACCCCACCGCCAGGTAGAGGGTTAAGGGGCTAAACAACATTGGTGGTTGGTCAAGTATTATTAAAGAAAGCTTATTACCCCCTGGTTATTTAGGTAGGTTGGTCAAGTATTAAAGAAAGCTTATTACCCCCTGGTTATTTAGGTAGACACGATCACGCATTCAAATTGAGATGTGGACCTGTCTGTAGGGATGTTGGGAAGTTTTCCTTTGTTGCTAGAACAGTGCGAGAATGGAACTCCCTGGATGCAAGAACCTTTGTAAATGGAAGTAATATCAGTTCAAACACCTTCAGAAGAAATATTCTCCATGGCCATCTGGATGTCTCATTGTTGCAGGAGCACTGACTCCAAATTTGGTTTAATTTCATTGTCACTTTTTTTGTTTGTTGATTTGTACGACGAGGCTGTCAAGCCGTATTTCGAGGATGTAATGTACGTAGGGTTTTCAAAAAGTTCGTAGAAACCCACATGCAGGCTTGCAATGCAAGCCATATTTACTTGTGCTTTCTTCGCATATTCTCTCTGAATTGTAATGCACATGGTGGCTCACTTCTCCCATTTCGATATTCCTTCCTGGAAGAAGAAAACTGATTTCCCTCCAGTCAGTCCTTGTCTGTCACCAACACATTTTTCATTGTTCCAAATTTTTGCAAACGAGGGAATTTTTCAGTTTTGGGAACAAATGCAAGTTGCTTGGGACCGGGTGCAGGGAATAGGCAGGGTGGTTCAACAATTCAAAGCTTCGGTTATGATTAGCAGCCACTTGACCAGTTGACCAACATGCATTTGTGTTGTCTTGATGGAAGGTGATTCTTTTTTCGATTATTTCCTAGCATTTGGACTTGACTTCAGAACCTCAACTTGTGTTTAAAATCTGCATAGTGTTGGCATGTCCCGATAAATCAACATTTTCCTGGCAAATTCAGGGATTCGGAAGATGTGCCAGACAATCAAGACTGTGTTTGGCCTGCAACTCCAGTGGCCATCTTCACAGGACACCCTGTCCTTCCTGACTTTCAGAAAACACTTGGTCAAAGTTGAATTCAAAGCGGCAGACAATCCTGGTGCTGCCTGCAACTTACCATGAACAGCCTCGAAGAATATAGAAAGCAGGAGAAGATACCTGATAACAACCGGACCTCATTTTTCTCCAACCACAAACCAGTCGTCCAACCGGCATGGACACCAAGTTGTACAAAATCACTGATTTTAATTAAAGCAAACCAAAAATCAGCAAAGGCAGTAGCAAAAGACAGTGTTTAACGTGGCAAAATTAGGCCCGGATAATCCCAACTTAAGGGTATGTTTCTACGAACTTTCTGAATGGCCTTCGTATTTGTCCTTGTTAATTTGCGCCGGACTGTGTCTTGGCAAATTAATTGTCAATAATAATAATAATAATAATGCGGCCACAACTTCTAGTTTTTCTCTCTCGATCATTTCATCATCATTCAATTTGGTTGATGTGGCTGGAATTCTAATTTAAAATGAAAAATATCATATGAAGATCGCAGTGCTTGAAGCACTTTGAACGTACCTCCCCAGAAATTGACATCATGTAATCCGACACACTCAAAACAATGGAAGTAGA
>JASGXE010008829.1:0-17246 GCA_030068105.1 Sinentomon sp. SZTP_YWyxl
ACGAACATTGATCTTCCCATTTTTTGGAAAGTTGGAAAATGTTTGATTGAAAAGTTGACGAGTTCAACATTTTGTCATTGAAAATTTTTAACGAACCTGTTACGCTGATGGCAATCATTGATCAGGCTCAAGGCTAAGAAAGGGTTGTTCACACATCAGTTTGTGCACGGATCATGTCACGATGGTCCGAGAAAGGTATAAAAACCGGGGTTTCCGGAACGGTTAAACTCCACACGCTTAAAACAACAAGCTCGCCACCTACGCGCGAAATTCTCTTTCACGCGTTCCTAGTATATTACGTGAGTCATAATTATTTTACGTGAGCCTACAGGCTGTCCCGAAAACATTTCGCCAAAATTCGTGGAGATGTTCCTGATGACAAAAGAAATTTAAATTAATCAGTAAAAAAGTTTGCTCCGGGACCCCATTTCCAGGTAATAACCCACCAAAGCTCCCAAAATGGACCCATATGGGGTATTCTGCGAGCCCCCAGTTTCACGCAGTGCCCCCCCCCCCAAATAAAAAAAACCCAATTTCTGGTGGTCTTGTTTTAGCTGAATTATTAAACGATTGCGTAGCTGCACGAAAGCCATTTTTCGAGGAGAAATTCACAAAGGTACGCTGAACAAAAAGTGTTCAGTGAGAAAATTTGCTCAAACCAGAAAAAGCAAGAAAAATTTCCATTACCCCATTTCCCGCATAGCCACCCAAAAACCGGTAAAAATAGTCTCTTTTTCATGGTACCCATGGTAACCTAGTGGGTTGCCATGTCAACCGTCGGGATTACCACAAAAAGGGACTATTTTCACGGGTTTTTGGGTGGCTATTGCGTGGAAATGGGGGGTCTGAGTAAATTTTCTCATGAACATTTTTTGTTCAACGTACTGTTGTGAATCTCTCCTCGAAAAAAAGCTTTTGTGAGGCTACGCACTCGTTTAATATTTCAGATAAAAAAAGACCACCACCAATTGGGCTTTTTTGGATTTGGGGGGGGGGGGGCACTGCGTGAAACTGGGGGCTCGTAGGTTATTTTGTCACCTAATGTTTTATGTTTTACCTGATACGAACCTGTCCTGAAAATTTGACTGTTCTAAGATTAAATCTTACATCCCCCATGAATACCCCAAAGGGACCATTTTGGGGGATTTTGAGGGGTTTTTCATGGAAATGAGGGCCCGGAGCAAACTTTTTTACTGATTAATTTCGATTTGTTTTGCCATCAGGAATATCTCCACGAATTTTGGCGAAATATTTTCGGGACACCCTGTATATTATAATATACAGTGTGTCCCGTAAATCAACCCACACGAATATCAGAACAGATTCCACAGAACTGTACAAATCGAACTTAATCAGTGGAAAAAAGTGATCCGACCCTCTATTACTGATTTATGACCCCCCAAAATGGACCCTTTTGGGGTATTCATGGGGGAGGTAAGATTTCACGGTAGAACTGTCAAATTTTCAAGGCAGGTTATATGGATCAAGAAAAACAAAAAATGTTCAATGACAAAATACCGTCCAAGCAGTGCCCCCCCCAAAAATCCAAAAAAGCCCAATTTGGGTTGTTTTGGGAAAACTGAGATATGGAGATTGCGAGTCGTCGCATAAAAGCCAATTTTCAAGGGCAGATTCCCAAAGGAACATAGGAACAAAAAATGTTCAGCAGAAAAACCTCCTACGACTCTCTATCCATTTCCACGCAGTTGCCACTCGCTGAAAAGCTTCTCGTTCTCAAGGTGTTACTGGTGGTAACGCACAATATTACCATGGTAACGCACAATATTACCATGGTAGCACAAGTAACCCCTTGAGAACGAGAAGCTTTTTAGCGGTTTTTGAGTGGCAACTGCGTGGAAATGGAGAGTCGTAGGAACAGATGAATGCAAATTCCAGCTTCTTAAATTTTATAAAATGCCCCTGTACTTTTCAGAGCTCACGCTACACATATCACACAGATGAATGTAAATTGCAGCTTCTGAAATTTTATAAAATGCCCTGTGCTTTTCAGAGCTCACGCTACACACATCACACAGATGAATGCAAATTGCAGCTTCTGAAATTTTATAAATAGCCCCTGAACTTTTCAGAGCTCACGCTACACACATCAGACAGAGGAATGCAAATTGCAGCTTCTGAAATTTTATAAATTGCTCCTGTACTCTTCAAAGCTCTCGCTACACACATCACACAGAGGAATGCAAATTGCAGCTTCTGAAATTTTCTTAATTGCCCCTGTACTTTTCAGAGCTCACGCTACACACATCACACAGAGGAATGCAAATTGCAGCTTCTGAAATTTTCTTAATTGCCCCTGTACTTTTCAGAGCTCACGCTACACACATCACACAGAGGAATGCAAATTGCAGCTTCTGAAATTTAACAAAATGCCCCTGTGCTTTTCAGAGCTCACGCTACACACATCACACAGAGGAATGCAAATTGCAGCTTCTGAAATTTTATAAACTGCCCCTGTACTTTTCAGAGCTCACGCTACACACATCACAGCGATGAATGCAAATTGCAGCTTCCGAAATTTAACAAAATACCCCTGCGCTTTTCAGAGCTCACACTACACACATCTCGCAGATGAATGCAAATTGCAGCTTGGGAAATTTTATAAATTGCTCCCGTGCTTTTCAGAGCTCACGCCACACACCTCAAACAGAGGAATATGCAAATTGCTGCTTCTGAAATTTTATAAAATGCCCTTGTACTTTTCAGAGCTCACGTTTAACACATCACACAGACGATACAAATTGCAGCTTCTGAAATTTAAAAAATGCCCTGTGCTTTTCAGAGCTCATCACAAAGATGAATGCAAATTGCAGCTTCTGAAATTTTTGTTCCCCACGATTTTGCAAGAGGGACACATGGCACCACGCGAATGGCAGCGTCTGAAATTTGCGCCTAACTAATTTAAAAGGTATGCAATACACGTGGCTCAAAATCTATGCAAATTGCAGCTTCTGATATTTGATCCCAACGATTTTGCAAGAGGGACACGTGGCACCACGCGAATGGCAGCGTCTGAAATTTGCGCCTAACTAATTTAAAAGGTATGCAATACACGTGGCTCAAAATCTATGCAAATTGCAGCTTCTGACACTTTTTTCCCAACGATTTTGCAAGAGGGACACATGGCACCACGCGAATGGCAGCGTCTGAAAATTGCGCCTAACTAATTTAAAAGGTATGCAATACACGTGGCTCAAAATCTATGCAAATTGCAGCTTCTGACATTTTGTTCCCAACGATTTTGCAAGAGGGACACATGGCACCACGCGAATGGCAGCGTCTGAAATTTGCGCCTAACTAATTTAAAAGGTATGCAATACACGTGGCTCAAAATCTATGCAAATTGCAGCTTCTGACATTTTTGTTCCCAACGATTTTGCAAGAGGGACACATGGCACCACGCGAATGGCAGCGTCTGAAATTAGCGCCGAACTAATTTAAAAGGTATGCAATACACGTGGCTCAAAATCTATGCAAATTGGCAGCTTCTGACATTTTTGTTCCAACGATTTTGCAAGAGGGACACATGGCACCACGCGAATGGCAGCGTTGAAATTTGCGCCTAACTAATTTAAAAGGTATGCAATAACGTGGCTCCAAATCTCTGCCAATTGCAGCTTCTGATATTTGATCCCAACGATTTTTGTCAAGAGGGACACATGGCACACGCGAATGGCAGCGTCTGAAATTTGCGCCTAACTAATTTAAAAGGTATGCAATACACGTGGCTCAAAATCTATGCAAATTGCAGCTTCTGATATTTGATCCCAACGATTTTGCAAGAGGGACACATGGCACCACGCGAATGGCAGCGTCTGAAATTTGCGCCTAACTAATTTAAAAGGTATGCAATACACGTGGCTCAAAATCTATGCAAATTGCAGCTTCTGACATTTTTGTTCCCAACGATTTTGCAAGACGGACACATGGCACCAAGCGAATGGCAGCGTCTGAAATTTGTGCCCAACTAATTTAAAAGGTATGCAATACACGTGGCTCAAAATCTATGCAAATTGCAGCTTCTGACATTTTTGTTCCCAACGATTTTGCAAGAGGGACACATGGCACCACGCGAATGGCAGCGTCTGAAATTAGCGCCGAACTAATTTAAAAGGTATGCAATACACGTGGCTCAAAATCTATGCAAATTGCAGCTTCTGACATTTTTGCTCCCCACGATTTTGCAAGAGGGACACATGGCGCCACGCGAATGGCAGCGTCTGAAATTTGCGCCTAACTAATTCAAAAGGTATGCAATACACGTGGCTCAAAATCTAATGCAAATTGCAGGCTTCTGATTATTTGATCCCAACGATTTTGCAAGAGGACACCGTGCACCACGCGAATGGCAGCGTCTGAAATTTGCGCCTAACTAATTTTAAAGGTATGCAATACACGTGGCTCAAAATCTATGCAAATTGCAGCTTCTGACATTTTTTCCCCAACGATTTTGCAAGAGGGACACATGGCACCACGCGAATGGCAGTGTCTGAAATTTGCGCCTAACTCTAATTTAAAAGGTATGCAATACACGTGGCTCAAAATCTATGCAAATTGCAGCTTCTGACATTTTTGTTCCCAACGATTTTGCAAGAGGGACACATGGCACCACGCGAATGGCAGCGTCTGATATTAGCGCCGAACTAATTTAAAAGGTATGCAATACACGTGGCTCAAAATCTATGCAAATTGCAGCTTCTGACATTTTTGTTCCCAACGATTTTGCAAGAGGGACACATGGCACCACGCGAATGGCAGCGTCTGAAATTTGCGCCCAACTAATTTAAAAGGTATGCAATACACGTGGCTCAAATCTATGCAAATTGCAGCTTCTGATTGGTTTTTGTTCCCAACGATTTTGCAAAGAGGGACACAGTGGCACCACGCGAATGGCAGCGTCTGAAATTTGCGCCTAACTAATTTAAAGGTATGCAATACACGTGGCTCAAAATCTATGCAAATTGCAGCTCTGACATTTTTGTGTCCCACGATTTTGCAAAGGGGACACTGGCACCACGCGAATGGCAGCGTCTGAAATTTTCGCCCAAACTAATTTAAAAGGTATGCAATACACGTGGCTCAAAATCTATGCAAATTGCAGCTTCGAATTTTTGTTCCCAACGATTTTGCAAGAGGGACACATGGCACCACGCGAATGGCAGCGTCTGAAATTTGCGCCTAACTAATTTAAAAGGTATGCAATACACGTGGCTCAAAATCTATGCAAATTGCAGCTTCTGACATTTTTGTTCCCAACGATTTTGCAAGAGGGACACATGGCACCACGCGAATGGCAGCGTCTGACTTTGCGCCGAACTAATTTAAAGGTAACATACACGTGGCCTCAAAATCTATGCAAATTGCAGCTTATGACATATTTGATTCCCAACGATTTTGCAAGAGGGACACGTGGCACCACGCGAATGGCAGCGTCTGAAATTTGCGCCTAACTATTTAAAAGGTATGCAATACACGTGCCTCAAAATCATGCAAAATTGGCAGCTTCTGACATTTTTTTCCCAAACGATTTTTGCAAAGAGGGACACATGGCACCACGCGAATGGCAGTGTCTGAAATTTGCGCCTAACTAATTAAAAGGTATGCAATACCGTGGCTCAAAATCTATGCAAATTGCAGCTTCTGACATTTTTGTTCCCAACGATTTTGCAAGAGGGACACATGGCACCACTTGAATGGCAGCGTCTGAAATTTGCGCCAAACTAATTTAAAGGTGTGCAAAACACGTGGTTCAAAATCTATGCAAATTGCAGCTTTGGATAATTCGGAAATGACAGCTTACGAAAATTGTGCCAAACCAATTCGCAAAGTGCAGATTCCTGGAATGACCACGAGATCAACAGAAGAGCTCAGCTTTATGAAAACAGGTAGGCATTTGCTTTGCATCATTCTTTGAACGGACATGGTTGCTATAATGAAGCACCAATTTCAACTTCTATTCATCAATCCTTGCCTTCTCTGGCCGTGTGCTGCGATACTCCACATATTGCCCCTATTTATAGGCAAAGCCCAACCTGTGATCCCGAACTCCGGCTGCTTTTCCAGTGTTGGTGGCACCCTTGCAGTTTTCTTCAAGTATTCGTGGTTGCAGGCATACAAGCTGAACGCCCTGTTTTTGAAGCTCTGGTCGTAGTGCTTCCATTAGGCCTTGGACGGCCCATCTCGTTGCAACGGACAATGGAGTGGACGCAGATTCGTTAACCTTCACTGGACGACCCAACACTATCAGACGACCTAAAATGAAACAATTGCAATTGCAAATGGAACTATACGAGTATATTATTATTATTATAATTTACAACCATGGTGAGCAATAACAATGCCACGTGATGGAGGGGAAATAGGGCAGAAATGCATAAAAGAGCGCATAATGTTGGTACATCAGAGCACAAAAACAACAATTAGATACAACTGTTTCTGGTACAAAATCGTTAGAAATCATAATGAAACTTCACAAGCCACACAATAATAGAACAGTGTTGAACAATGAAAGCAAGCTATGACCTTTGAAAGAGTTGTCATCATTTCATGAAACAGAGGGGATGCCAGTGGAAAAAAAGTGAGCCATTACACGTTTTTTGAACACACGCGAGTTGCGGCAGTCATCGAAGATATGTTCCGGCAAAGAGTTCCAGTCCCTTATAGTCCTAGGAAGAAATAATAAGGACACATTTTTGCGACTCGTTAAAGGCTCAATCTTCTCTCGATGGTCATGCCTACTGTAGTAGTTGGGGTTTTTAAACAACATTTCAATTCACGAAGGCCAGAGTAGTCATTTTTGGTCTTGTACAAATTCGTCAACCTTCCGGCCTGTCGCCTGCTGCTGAGGGAAGGCCAGCAGCGTGCGGAGAGAAGGTCTCTGGAACTGACTTCGCGGTTAAATTTTTTAGTGACCAACCGTATGGCTTTTCTTTGCACGCGTTCAAGTTTCTCCACCTCACCAACAAGAAAGGGATCACAGGCTATGGATCCATATTCAAGAATTGGTCTCACAATAGTTTTGTACGCCTTTTCCCTGACATTTTGCGTCGAGTTACTCAGAGCACGATTGATGGAGTATAATGCGGAAAAGTATAGTGTAGGAGTATAGTGTGGGGCGGATGAATTATTGATCAGCTTTGTTGTTCTGTGAATGGCGATTGACACCCCCACGCTACACCCTTTGCAGGTATTCGAACCGATAAGCAGGAGAGGTCTAAAGCTGCCTTCTTTTAGCATATTTTCTCCTCCTTGTACCTAAATACCGCTTGCACCTTAAGTCGCACAATCAGACAGGTTGTGTGCATTTTCACGCACAGTGGCGGCGAAATTTTGACAAAAATTGACAAACACCAAAGAGCAATGACTCAAGTCGAGTCTTAGCTATAAGTCACGTCTTAAGAATCAGGCCATGCATAGTGCGGCAAGGTGGTTGGCTTTGATTTGGGGAGGTAGTGTTTGGAGGTTGGCGTTCGAACTGAGCAATGGTGGTTTTTCTCAGCAACAAAACGGAAGAGCATGAGGCATATTCCAACGATCAGAGGCTAGATCTGCTTCATTTGTTTTCTTTCGAGGCCACCACAACAGCTGGAGCTGCTGAGGAAGAGCACTGATCTCTATATATCTTATCTAATTGGGAATGTATTTGATCTTTGATTTAATCTATGTAATTGGGAAAAAATGGAAATGAAAGAGCAACAGGGGATGATGTTGCGGGCACCCAAGATGTGACCCAGATTTCGAGAAGTGACAAAAGAACCAAACAAGCAGCTCTCAGGTCAGTTTAAATGAAAATGAAAATGCTATTTTGACGAGGAGCATGGAGTTTGCTTGGCAGGCAGCGCGACATAGCAATAAAAATCGCGCTTACTGCCTAACCGCATGGCTGCTCCAGCATAGAGGGGAAGAGACATGTCTGCTGCAGCTGGTCTGGCTATCCAGATAAGATATATACATCATTGAGGAAGAGTTAGGCTTAGCCCACTGTGTTTAATATGAGCAGCTTCCGACCGGGGATTCCGACTCCAAATTAGTTGCACAGCTACGAGACGGCAGAATGCACAAGACGTGTTCGTCAAAAGCAGCGTCAGAATGGACAGACTTTTTGCGTCAGACTTTTTCAGATCGTCGTCCAAAACAGATTTGCAGTGGTGGCATTGGGCAATGGTCAATGCTCCAATGTTCTCTTTTGCACATTGTTGCAAGTTAAGTCACAATCTGTTTTGGACAGACAATCTGAAAAATTCTGATGCGAAAAATCTGTCAATTCTGATGCGGCTAAACAGTGATTAATTTTCATGTGAAATAGCATCTACCGTACTTGGGGATGTGGTGACTTGCGTGCGTTCAACCCAACCCGCTTCCAATCGGTAACAACGATAGAGACAAATACACCATTCTCTTGTGAAGCCCCTGCCGGCCGCTTCGCATCAGGGTATGCGTGCCAAATCACAACAATGCAAAAATCAGTACCCATCTAGCAGCTGTGAATCTGACCTCCAGTTGCGCTGAGAAGTGGTAGGAATGCACTGGATAGGCGGGCAGCCGAGTCGACGCTGATTTCGAGGCATTTCGACGCTGTTGGTCCATGTTCAACTCCTTGCTTGGAGTGGCCGTTTCCGATTGCAGATGCAGATGCAGACCCACCGCTGCCGAAAGCATCCATCGAACTGATCTCACATGTGTTTAGCACTGCCCACAATCCTAGTACGATTAGGTATGTAGTCATGTAAATAATGTGCTCAGGGAAATTGGACAAGTAGCCTGACAAGGACAAGGATGCCACTTCAGGTTTTCGCAATGGGGGCATTCGTCAGGAATAAAGTTGGGCACCGACCCAATGGGCATGTCTTGGGGCAGAGCCCCCAAAACAATTGGGTCTGGGGCGGAGCCGCAGCGGGATTCTAAGACACAGAGCCCCTGGCTCAATAGAATTCATTTTGGTTCCTTTTTCTTTTTGTACAATGTTTAAGAGCGTGCTCTTGCTGCACGTTGTGCATGTCCTAATAATTTTAATAACGATCATCTCGTGTAAGCAGGAAACTCCAAAAATATTGATATCAATCAATCAAATCAATCAATCAACTATCCACCCGGGTCAAGTCAATTTGCCCAACGGAGAAGACCATCCCGGAACAAGCCAACCATGCGTTGTCTGAGGGCTGCGGTTAGCACGATAATAGGTTAGGATAAGGCTCAAAGGGATGGTGCATTTTCACAGAGTTGGTCTTATTCTGAGTTGGTCTTATACGCCATACCAAATTGGTCTGATACCTGTCAGACTGCTTGGTTATTCAAACCAAGCAGTCTGCTACCAACCCACAATATCGAAATATACAGGGTTAACAAAACGTCCTGGTACCTACATGGGAGAAATTTTTAAGGCCTGCCTGACGCATGGACCATCTATAACTTCTACATGGCTTGATGCAACTTCATTCGTTGCACGAATGTTGTGATGTTTTGCGGCGAATGCATTTTGATTCTACGCTTAATGTCCCCAGCAACAAGACGTAAATTGTGTTCGTGTGCTCAATTTTCAGTGCAATTATAGAAATGACCTATACGGAGCTCATCAAAAGTCCTCGAACATAGGCGACATTTTAAAGGACTTGTTATTACAGGGGCCGTCTAATTTCCACAAGAATTGATGCAACTTCACGCCTCACACGAGTGTCATCATTTTTTGCAACGCATGCTGCCATTGTTTGAACCATTGATTGCCATTGATAATGAACTCCCATGTTCGAAGACTTTTGATAAGAGTGTATAATAAAAATTGCCTGAATAACTAAACTGAGTTGAACACTGGTCTGACCTTGGTTTCCAGCTGGAAGTCCCTCTCTGATGGTTTCGGCAGCATTCTGTAAGCTCTCTTCGTTGATAGAATCAAGTGGTATCACCTTCAAATAGCGTGATGAATTCTTTTTCAATAGCCTTGCACTGGCAGGGTCTCTGCTTCCTGCGAATACACGGAATCCTTTCCTGTCCAACCAGAGGGCGACGCTTCTGCCGAATTCGGAATCAGTTGACGAAATCAGAATCGGACGTGAATCGATCGGAAGCCTGAGTTGAGGGAAATAAATGTTTTTCCGAAATTTATTTTTACTTTGAGATATTCAAAATCATCAAATTGAAAATCTTAAGAGATTCTTTTCTTCATTTTTTGGAATCAAAGTACTCACTGCACATTCAAACAACAATTTTAAAAACATGAAAATGACTTTGCAGTAAAAAATGTCGCACCGTGTTTTGCCCGCCAAATGTTTCGCGTATTTATGCTGGTGAAACAACTAAACTATTGCAGCTATTTGTATTTATATAGGACAATCAGCATATAGATTATGCATCATGATTTCAATGATTCAATAATTTCAGTGTCGGCTAGCGATCTTTCCGGCATGCACTGCCTATATGCATGGGATCTCATGGGTTGCAGCGCAAGTTGCGGCGGTTGAGAAGATCCAGGGCATTCGGGAAAGCAAGGAGTTGCCATGGTACGAGTGTCGAGTAGGTATACTCGTAATTAATAACCTTGAAGCTCGTGCTACACTTCGTAGTAGATAGAATATCAATGAGAACACGACACAAGCCACGACCGACAACTGCAAAAGAGAGAGAAAGAGAACGAGAGACGAAGATGTTTTAAGAGAGAAAAATCACATTTTGAAAATAAATGAAATAAAAAAAAAAAAAAATCGGCCGCATTCCTCATTCCTCATACCGATCATATTCACCTTCAAATCCATTGCCAACGAATGAATGCATATAACTTCGCAAAAATGAAAAAGATGTGTCCATTCCCGCCATAATCGATTGCACACAGGAGTTCATTGCAAGCTCAGGCGCCATTTTTAATCAATGGCAGCATAACATGCACTGTAAAATATCAAGACAATCATGAAAGGAAAGGGATCATGTAGCAAGCCCTGTTGAAATTGCATGGCCCCTGCGTTTTCCTATATTCCCATGCGCTGAGAATGGGCGCAAATCCATCCTGATAAATCTGGGATATTGATTGCTTCTGGGGCTCTATTTTTAGTAACATATAGCCTACCCCTTTTTCAGCCAGGATGGCTCAAGCAACAACCTGCAGAAACCGAAGAAATGTTTGAAATTATGGTCTCAAAATGATGCTTCCTTAATATTTTGTGCTCCAAATGAGTTTTTAAAATGATGGGTGCATTTACATTGAGGTGAAGGTGGAGTGGATTGGATATGTGAGCTGGCGACAAGACAAAAAATGGATAGATTGTATAGGACGGCCGAAAATGTTAATGTTGAGTCCATAGAGTTCCACAACAAATGCTTAGGTATTTAAAGCTGCTACAGAGGTTTCTTATTGTCCGTAGTTCCAAAGGCTGTGCAACAACACAGTCAGAACAGAAGATATTCAGTCCAAACCAGATCAGCAAACTTATAGGTGTTCGTGCTAACAGACTAATCTAAATTTATCTGAATCGAAATCTACCTACGTAGGTAGGTATTCATTAACCAAACCATAGGATAGCAACTAACCTGAACCAGCATCATTGGAGTGATGACAGACGACATGATTGACTGATTATTATGGCTGATTGGTACAGCCTCTGGTGCTACAGCCTCTGGTGAGCCTCTGGCGTTACCTTCTTTTGCTTTGCTGCTGTTGATATCTGCTCCACTGCCGCAAGGGCGCAGTCAGTCAGCACATGTGAATTGGGTGGATGTGTTGTGCTGTGGTTTTCAACCATGCACGGATGCAAGTTGCTGGTAAGATGAGTTTATAGGTGTGTGGAATAGGTAGGCATATAGGTATGGCAATTTTCGGCCACAAGATGGAACCTTGCTGCCTACCTAACTCGCTAGGTCATTTCAAGTGACCGCGGTCTTAAAGTCAGGTCCCACATCTGATTCTAAAATACAAAAATAAAAAGATGATGCAGCGATTTTCCAGAGTTCGTGCATGGTAGAGGATGATCTTATTTGAAACCTCCAATTATCAATCTAGTCCAGGGGCTTTTGTGTTACCTACAGGTGTTTCGCGAGACTTTGCAAGAAATTGTCCATTGTTGTGTCATGCATGCAAAAATGTCAGAGAATCTCACTTGAGTACCTTCTCAAACGTTCACGAGAGAGTTTCGGTGGGAATTGAGACTCCATCTGTCGCATGTGTGCGTTCCACCAGTGCCTCCTACAACACACAGTGTGTGTTGTAGGAGGCACTGGTTCCACCCACTCTCGAAAAGATCACTCTGCAGCCAAAGCAATGATGATCCTTTGTTTGGGTGAGCTCCTCGAATAGAAGAGCGTTTAAAAAACAGAAAAAATGTGTTTTCAAAATGTCCCGTCGTATTTTCGGCGCTCATCGAGCCCATGTGCTTTTGGAGCGCCCAAACACAAATCCGCTTTGAGACGCGTTTTCTGGCACACACGAGATTTCATTTGGCCGTGTGGCGCTTCACTCCGCTGAAACGGGCCCGAACCATGTTTTGGGCCATCCACATGGACACCAACCAGCTGCAGGTTGACAACAAGCTTTGTGGCAGTGCATGAAACAATGAAAAAGGGAGCAAAACGAACCACATTTTTGCTGACTCTTTCTACTCGAAAGACGAGTCGTTTCCGTTGTTCTGCCATGCATTCTCCTTCTCCCACTTACCTACACGCATGTGCCATGTGTGGTACACGCATTTTTGTTTCGTTTGATTTGCAGAAAAGAAACATTTCATCGCATTTCGTTTTCAAAATTTTGTCAAAACGATTGGACGCAATGTTTTATAAATTGCAATAACAAGCAATTTGCCAAACGGAAGGAGAGATATTCGACCCATGATATTTTGTCCCCCTTCTCGTCTTCTCTCGTCTCTTTGGGAGGGAATACTCAACCGAACCGCCATGTGCATGCAGCACTGCGACAACACCTCATTGGCTCATTTTCGTACTTATCTCTGCGCAAACAGTACCTTCTGTTTTCTTTTTGAATTGGATTCGGTGACAGGCAGTGTGTTGTGAAAAAGGTGAAACTTCAGATGGAAGAAGGGAAAAAATAAAAGAAAAACGAAAAACAAGAAAAAGGCTTGTCAAATTTTCGTTTCTTGAAGCATTAAAAGATTCAGCCAAGCAGTGCATGTGAGCAAATGAGTTTGTTGAAAAGACATGAGTGTTGTATGAGTGGGAAATGGTATCTTTGCAAATACATTATTTTCGTGTTCCGTTCCCCACGGGCCACGAAGAGACGATCAGACGATTGAAATTTGCTAATGTCGTCGATGTTGGTTTGGTTTGTGTCGACGATCGGTCGACCTGACTTATGAACACACAAAACTTTCACAATAATTGCGTTACATGAACACAGGAGAGGATGAGAGAGGGAAGAGGTATGGGAGAGGGAGAGTTTGGGAGGGAGAGGGGAGCTCTCATGTGGACGGTGGCCTTTGCTGAAGAGGGACCGCCTCGGCACATGTTCTCTTCTCTCACACGATTTTGGCATTTTGTTAAAACTGCGTTCAAAACAAAGACCGTTGACGAATTAATTTGTCTTCTTCTTCAGATTATCATTTCGAGGAAACCCGTTAAAATGGCACAAAATAAAGATGAGTTGAGACTCTTTTTCTGCACTTCATGGTGCGCACATTTGAGAAGGTGAAGCTTTTCCCTTCTCAAAATCCTGTTTTTTCGCCGTTGACGGTTGTCTGTTCATCATCTCTTTTGTCGGTTTTGGTCGTTTACAAACCTACCAAAGTGGGGACACTTGTCCCCATCTTTCAAAATACTTGTGAACAAAATTCTTGCCAGCCAATCATTGACGTTTCCACTTGCCGCTACAAACAGAACCTACCGGGTGTTTGTGAGATGATCGTTGCATTTTACCCATTGTTCAGTTCAGATTTGTCTTTGTATGCAAGTTCAGTATCACAATGATTTAGGTTCAGGTTGTACAAAACTATTTTATTCATTTCATCCCACACCCAGATCAATTCAAATGGGAAAATAATAAAGAAATGATCCGATTGCATGGGATGGAAGTGATGGAACTACTTATGGGTTTGCAAAGTTGGCAAGCAAATGTGAGTCTTCGAGAAGGGAATTCTACTCCCGAAGAGTTCTCGGAAAAAAAGAATTGTAAGTATTGAACTGTATTTCATCAGGCAGAGAGGCATTGGGGAACAAGCATTTGAGGATAGTTTTGGACGTCTATGCGTTGTTCTCGAAGAAAGTGTTTTGGACGTCCCACATCTCAAGAAGCATTGTCTGCTGGAGGTGAATCATTGATCATTCATGATAAAACGCTTTGCACTTTCCTGAACCCGGCCTTTTATGCGTTAATATGGTATGCAAGGAAGGGATCCCAGGAACAGCAAGCATATTCAACAATTATAAATAATTAATTTAATACCCAGCTATTGCTGCAACAATGCAAAATACTTTCATTTCTATATTCCGGATATAATTTTCATTTAAAAATCGCTGCGGAGGATCGAAAAACAAAGAACAAAACTATTCCATTGTTGCGTTTTTTAACAATGCAGCAGTCGGTGATGGATGCGGGGTAACAGTTCGGAATACCTGCCGACATTGAACTGAACGAGTTTCAACCATTGCTCTGTTATATACTTAAAGCTAACTAAACCGAACTAACTGACCAAACCCACCTAACCTATCCAAAGACACCTATCCCAACCATCCTATCCCACCTTCCTCGTCATCACCTTCCTATCCTATTTTGGCGACGTGAGCGTGTGTGAAAACTCGTCCAGTTCAGCTTTTTTCAAATGTCGGCAGGTATTCCGAACTGTAACCGGATGCGGAAGGCTATCAGGTGCCTTTTGCAAAAGGCGTAAAGACAAATTACAGACGAACCAATGCTGTGAACACTGAACACAGAAAGTAAATTCCCATTTTATGAATCGACCACAGCTGATTATACCCATTCGCATCTTCGATTCGGCTCTTTTTCTTTCCGCATTGGTGACTTTCGTTCGTCTTCGTCCGATTGTCTTGTGCTCCAGCCTGCGTGCTGGTGAGGCTCACATCCGCTTTCGTTGGCTCCTATCGTATTTGTCTTACTGACCCGAATTTTAAATGATGATGTCGCTCGTTGCTGCTCGAAGACGACCTCGAGACAGTAAAGTAAAGTGCTCTTGTTGCCTTTGCCTGCTTTGCCTTTGCCTTTGTCAATGACTTTTAGTCTTTTTAAGTCATTCACAGCTGGGCCACTGGCATCTATCACTGGCAGTGGCGTTGGTCTTTGGGATGAAGTTTTTTGGCCATTCACGAAGGACGGACGGCGCACATCACCTTCTCGGCACAGGCATAGCATGCATGGTCAGTCAAGCGCAACAGCTTGTAGGTATATCTGTTCGTTTTTTACGAATGCCCTGTATTTTAGGTACCTCTAGCCTGTCTGTACAAAACAGCAGTTCTATGTGGAGCTCGTTTATTTTTTCCCAGTTGTTCATCTTAAAATTACAAAGGAAGAAGATGTCGAAAAGACTGTTCTGTACTTTTTGCTGAGGTAGGTACCTATTCAACTTCTTCTTGCCAAAAGAAACGAAAGAAGGATGCGAAAGATGCGCAGGCTTTTATTTCGCAAATCCATACGAGTACATGCCCATTAGCACAGCGCAGCGCAGCGCTGACTTTACGTATTAAAAACATCGTGGTGATGCTCAAGATTCAGGTTCCATTCCATACGCTCATTGAGCTCATTGCGCTCTCTGCGCCCGTCACAGCGCAATTAGGTATCCTATGAGAGAATCTTCATCCTGCGATGCTGCGGCTGGCACTGTTTGCACCGGAAAATATAAATAAAAAAAAACCGATTACGAAAAGAAAAATGATAAAAAAGGAAAGAGGAAAAAGTGCTGAAAAGGAGCAAAGAATGCAATGTTGTGACAAAAGGGAAAAGAAACAAACCGAACAATGATAAAAGAGAAAAGAAGAGAGAGGGAGAGAGGGAGAAAGGGAGGGAGGGGAGAGAAGGTGAGAGAGGGAGGGAGAAGGAGTGAGAGAGTAGAGAGACGAAGAGAGGGAGAACAATGAAGTTTTCATCCTTGGACATGTTATCTCTTCTTTTTTTGTCAGTAAAAACATGGCGGCCCAAAAATCTTTGGCCACAGCAAAGAAAGAAAAATTTGCAACACACTTTATTCGGAACTATAGGTACCGATGTCATACATGACATGTGTCGGTAGTCGGGTGCATGTTGGTTCCGATTAAAGTGTGTTTAGATCCGAGCTATACAAGTTGGAGCAACTCGAAGAAAGCGTGGTAGATCACAAGATATAAGAAAAACGGTAAATTTAATTCTTTTTCGTTACGACCAAAGACTTTTGTGCATGCCTGAAAAACAGCTCCATTCATATTGCTGCCTTGAGGTATCTACGAATACATTCCAAGCAATCAAATCAAAATCATGTTATAATTAAGAAAAAGCAGTCAACAGCATCTTAATCAGCACATTTGCAGCGAATGTTGTTGCTGCCATTTTGCAGCCTTGTGTACAATAAATAAATAAAACATTTTGTTTAAAACGAATAACGGCAGACCTGACAACACGGAAGGTATAGGTAAGATACATTGTGGAGAAAGGCACCTATAGGTACCTACCCGCACCCATATGCACCGATGATGTGCGCACAAAGCATCGTCTTTATTTGCGCGCAGAAGACGGATGATCTTGAAGGCACGCATCTCGTAATGTCTACCTGGAGTGGCGAGGACGGAAATCGGTGCTTTGAGCAATCACACAAGAATGAAGAATTGTGATTTTTCTGATTTTTGCAATCGCTCAATAATTCTGATGCAGAAATTAAACTATAAGGATCCTCTTTCGTGGCCTCTTTGGTGGTTGTAGCGAATGCGACGTATGAACACTTTTAATCAGTTTTATAACATTGCTTGCAATCTGAGTCTTTTGGTTACTACCTGCATGGAGAAAATAAAGAAAAACGTTTCGGAGGCAACAGTTAAATGGATAAAACACGGGGTATCCTTAACTCCGATTAGGTATACAGGTTCATTAATTCTATCGCCACTCTACAGAAAAGGAATCAATTTATTCTCTGTTTTACCCATTCAGGTATGTCAGAACAAAACTTCGGAAAATTGTTGTTGAAACCTGATGGAAAAACCCTAATTCGTTGGCCATCCGAAAAGTGGTCCCGAGCCATCATCAGACGGTGGCGGCAGTTTTCGCCTACGGCAGGATTCGCCTATGGCAGGAATCGCCTACGGCAGATTTAGCCGGTTCA
>JASGXE010008830.1:0-31396 GCA_030068105.1 Sinentomon sp. SZTP_YWyxl
AGTTGACATTTGTGAGAAAAACGGTCTGTGATGAAAAACCACAGCGGACTGCGACGAAAGTTGTCTTCTTTTATTAGAACACGCTTCGGCAGAATTCGCACCCGCTTTCTCGGTCAAAATTTGTATACAATCACAGAACAATATTGTACCCATGAATATGGACAATGGTTTGTGGGTCCTGTGGTTGTTTTTGTGACAAGAATGCAGTCACAAACCATAACATACCGCCAAAGCAGATGCCCATTTTTGGGCACATTAACCATTTGTAGCAGAAATGTACGCGAAAACAATTAAAACCACAATTAAAAAAAAAAATAAAAATTTTAAAATTTATAAATTTAAAAAAAATTAAAATAATTTTTTTTATCTGTTTTTTAAATTTTTATTTTTGTTCGCGTAAACAAACATTGTTGGCTCCCATTTATGTGCACACGAATGTTTCGGTGACTGTGCGGTAATACGGTAATTACGAGTCACTCTAAACACGAAGTTCAGCTTGGAACACCATATTTTAACATGGGCTTAGATGGGAGGTGTTCTTTTAGGAACACACGTTCTTTTTTGGAACACTATAAGTGTTCCATTTGGAACACTTTTGGAACACTTATGGTGTTCCGAAACACCTAGTGTGTTCCAAATCTGTGACAGCAATGTCACAGATTTGGAACACACTTGGTGTTTCGGAACACCATAAGTGTTCCAAAAGTGTTCCAAATGGAACACTTATAGTGTTCCAAAAACAGAACGTGTGTTCCTAAAAGAACACCTCCCATCTAAGCCCATGTTAAAATATGGTGTTCCAAGCTGAACTTCGTGTTTAGAGTATACTCAGCGCTGGCATTTTTTAATTACAGCTGACGAACCGCCTGTCGCGACGGATTAACTTTTCCTGTGGTCTCGTGTGAACGCAACGCATTCAGCAATTGGAATCGAAGCGTGAAAAATCCAGCGGGAAACCGCATTCGACAACTGGACACGGCCAGCGTCATCATTTCCGACCGAACGACTTTCTGATCGTAAGTGACATGGACTGCACCGGTGATACAGTCGCCTGGTGCGCTCCAAGAGCAAGGTGGTCGTGCGATAATCACAGTTTCAAGAATTTTCACAGATTGAGTAGCGGTTTTGGAAATCGAACTTTTTGCTGTTATCTACGGAGAGTCTTGTCTTTCTCATTTGTAACATAGTTTTGCAGGGCTCTTCTCTTGTGATCTGTGTAGCAATCCGAAGGATCCGGGTTCAAATCCTACTGCGGCAGATTTTTTTTACCTATATACGTTCGGACCATGTGGCAGGAAATAAGACCGACTTGTGCTTGCGTTCTCAGTGGCAACTATATCGTTCTGTGCCTGCTGCATTTTCTAATACTTTGACGCCACTGCTGAGAAGCCTTATCCCCGCTATCGCACTTTGACGCAACAACAATGCGTTAAACTCGATGCTTTGACACAACAACCATGTGTTAAATTCGCTGCCCTGACGCGATATCAATGCGGAGCAAACTTCGCAGCCTTGACTCAACAGCAACGCTGCTTTGACGCAACAGCTGTGCATCAAACTCACTGCCTTGACGGTTTTGGCAATGCGTCAAACTTGCTGCCTTGATGCAAATGATAAAATGAGCTGCTTGAAGCTTTGACGCAACAATATATAGCGACGACGCATCCGCATGGATATTGCTGACTTGTTTATTCAAGAAATACGCTTAAATAAGATCGGCTTCCTGATGGGACCTTCGTCGCATATGAAGACGATAAACGAAACGGTGGGCAATCGACCGAATTCCCCATTGCCACAAACACTCAGCTTCAATTCAATCTATAGTCAATTCCGTAGATTTCAGCATTCATTTTCGGCAACAATGGAAAAGGAACAGGCGTATAGGCCTATGCATAGAAATGAAGTTCTGCAACGCAAATCCCTCTATTGAACCGAGTTTGCTCCTCAATTGCACCGTTCATCAGTGAGGGAGGTGGAGGGATATTTAGCGGCGTGAACAGTTTAACCAAGTTCCTGCAGGCCTGTGGTCACAAAAGATGTCACGGAATCTCTGAGAAATGCAAATGAAGGGGACACCGCCAAGGATATATCCGTATCTGTGCATTGGCTGTAAAAGTTTTCTTACAGAAAGGTTTGCATTTGACATTTCCACTGCAGACGACTGGACACCGTGTTTTCTTTGTCCATCGACCTAGATGCCTGGTAAGTGACAGCGCTGTGGACAGCCTAACTAGGCACTGGAGGAATCCGGAGACCGCGGTCATATCCTGCAGTGTCACCTCCCGGCACGAAATTTTAGAAATTCCGACTGGGTGAATCACGTGCGGTCTCCACATGCAAACATGCATTCGTGTCACTGCAACCGATTTGTGCTGCGAAAATTTCATTTCTATGCACAACGTTGCTCCTTATCCATTGTTGCGAATGACGCATACATCTGCGTTAATAATTTTGGTCTGGGATAAAACAACGGTGAATTCGATCGATGATTCCACAAAATTCCTTTTGCCCTTTCGCAAACAATCAACTCGTCGTGTGAGGGGCGCCTTTCCGCTTACAGCACAATTCCCAGTCCACCCTTGACTAATTTCCTCTCATTCGAGGCGACATTTCGGAGGTGACGCAGTTAGGGGGCGACTGCGCCCCAACATGATATGCCCCCACAGGATGGCTTGCTACACCTGATGATACATGTGCTTTTGGCTCGCCCTGGGGGGGGGGGGAGAATGTGGCCTCGAGAACAGGAAAAAATGCATTCCAAATTAAAAAAAATTAAAATAAAAATTAAAAAAAATAAATAAAAAGCCCCAAATTTAAAAATTTCTCCAATTTCTGAGTGCTCCGCTCCCAGACCTCCCGCCAGGGGTTCTTCCCACTGGAACCACGCTGGGGCTCCGCTCCCCAGATTCCCCTTCTAGGTCGGTGCAGCTTCCTCCCCCAAAATTAGAGGTGTTTTGGCAAATCTTTTGTCAGACCATACTCTGCCCATATGCTCAATCGGAATAAAATTGGCCGGCCTACACGCGCAATATAAAAGCATTGGGCAATTCTCTTTTCTGGCCATGTTGTGTCTGCTGACATTTTTGGAACCCACACGCTGTATGGAGACGAAAAGGCTTTTGGCCTCCATTACACCACTGCCCAAAACTGGACCCCTTGCGAAAACCCGAAAAGACGCTGCTTCCTGTTGAGACTCACGATGGACCCGTTTGGATTTAAATTTCATAGGCTGCAGATTTTTCCTCCGGAGAGAAAAAATTCTGGATCATATCTCTCCGTTGGAAGAAATCGTGTGTATTGCTTTTGAAGCCAAAGATGGACTCGTTTCGTACAAAACTCTAAGGCAGAGGTTAGCGGCGACAAACAGCGAAATGCAGGGACGCTCAGCCTACCCGCGTATGCACGCGGCACCTGGTAAGAATCTCGGTCACCCTGCATGTGTTGAAAGTATGGGATGCCCCATGAAATTCCCATTGTTCTCAGTGTCTCTCCCATCAACCCATCGCATCCTCCCATCTCCATGCAGGCAAGCATGTGAGAAGAAATAACAGCGTCAAGTTCAGGTTTGTCTTATTCTTATTGGCGACCAGGGAACATCGGGCAAGACAAAAAGGGTTATGGAAGACGACCTGCTGAATGTCATAGGGTCATATCACGGTTGTTTGGTTTGGCCGCTTGCTTTTCACATCCTTGTGAATGTCTGATTTTGATTGTTTTGACCTGAGGTCAGAAAAACAACTGTCTCTCTTTCGTCTTTAGAAGTTTGCTTCACGTGCCAGACAAAATCGGGACAGCGTGTATAGCGGCGGCAGAATTAATGCACTCATACATGCAAAAAATTGCGACTGTTCAGATTTTAGCAAAAACTCCATGCTGCAAAATTAAAGATCCTCTTTTCTTGCCGAGGTCATAATCTGCTAGCTCCAGAAAGCTCTTGAAATCTGGCGCTGTAATGTCTACCTCCTGCACACTAAAAGGAAAGAAAAAACGTTTCTGAGGCAACAGTTTCGGACCTTGTGCAGAAGTTTCGTTCAACATTCTCTGTGAAGGATGAAGGATGTCTCTCGGAACGGAGTCGGAAAAACGGCTACAGATGAGGCCACGTCAGCTGCCGTACCAGCAGAGTGGGTCAAGAGGCCGGAATAAACAAGTCCAGCGTTCTTCGCATTCTCCATGCAAACAAATACCGTCCTTTTTACATGCGTTCGATCTGAACTACCCTGCATCACAGCGCTTACTTGCCGCACTGCAAAAAAACACAACTCAGGTCAAACGAGTTCACGCGTAGTGTTGGTCTTGAAGCTTTGTGTATAGAAGGGCAGACAGTGGGCAGTGGACAGTTGACAGCAGCCTGCAGAAGCACACAGCAAACAGTGAACATACCCTGAAGCAGGAATAGTATTTTTTGAAATCATGTGCATAAAAATAAAACAGCGCCCGCTGAACGACTGATAAAAAATCTACAGGAGGTGCCAGGTGAACGTCAATTGAAGGGGCAAAATACCCATATCTTTTAAAATTCCTTATTTTTGTGTTTAGTGCTTTCAAAACCTTGTCGAGCCCCAGATTCGGAGAACTCCTCTGTTGTTGATAGGCACAAAAATGGACTGACAATTTAAAATTGCGCACTTAATGGGTGGAAATTGTGGGTCAACTGGGGCGTTACTCAAGGAAGGATGATCTGCGATCATCGCAAGCTGAGACCCTTTACCATCACAAAGCGAATGGGATTGCAGGTGAGCATACTTATTGAATGATCGGATCCTCCAATAATTGAAAAATGAGGCAACACCCCTTGACGAGGAAGGGTGATAAATTCGCTTCAACGTTCTACAAGGCCACGCGGCGTCGATGAGGGTTATCCAAATGTAGCAGCACTTGACTAAAAGCGACTTTTTGCCCAATCAAAACATCATTCTGTCTCTTCCCATTTCGAGATGATGTCCGTTCATGCAGGCCTAAACACGCTTCCCGCGGACTAAACGCACAAAGATTTCCTCTGTTGAAGTGCCGCCGAACTCACCGGCCTTTCACCAATTCAGGAAGCGCGTGAAACATACTATCACAAACATGAGAACTTTCACATCGGAATCACCCTGTCAGGCCATGATTGACAGGCCGCCATCTGTGGCTCTTCAGGAAACCAAGCTTGGAATTCATCATCCATACCAAGCTGGGATTCATCGCACAAAAGCTTACCGTCGCATGGTTCTTCCCAAACGGAGGAAATGTGCTCCAGCACACCAGCGAGAAAATATTTCACACCTCCAACAATCCGTGTATGTATCATGTGATTCATTTTCTAATGAGTGACGGCGGAAGCAGGGCGGAAGCAGCCGGAGGCGTCAGAGGCGCTTCTTTCCTGCCTTCCATCAACGCATTTTAGTAATCTGTTGCGGTGCTCATCGCCTGATGCCATCGCACGCAGCAACAAAAGGAATTAATTAAGACTTGAGTCAGTTTTCTGACACGTTTTTCAAAGCAAAAGTCCTCCACTACATGGAGGAGAGGAGATGGATCATCATCAAATCGGTCATGCCTGTCACGCGTCATCTCTCATGGTACAGTACGACTCCTCTCTGGTTCCCTCCTCAGAATATCCGTCTTCGTGAGCGGTGGCGTCGGATACAACAGGGACGCGGTTTGCAGGGGTTCGGAGAGAAAAACGTCGGGTTCGATGAAAAGCGCTGTTCCCAAGACATGTTCCTAAGACATGTGCAGGATTACTGTTCTCACACTTGATGTTTTCTCCATTTGATTGTTGCCTCCGAAACTTTTCTTTCTTGTGACTCTCATGCTGGCCGTAGACACGAAAGCGCCAAATTGCAACGAAGCTTTGTGCGGTTGTCATGTTTCGACCTCGGTTGTAAAAGAGGATGTTTTAAATTCTACAAGCATGGATTTTTTGCTGAAAATCTCAACAATCGCAAGAATTCCGACACTGCCGACGCAATTCAACGTTTAGCAGAGCTGGAACGGACCCAAGAACTTTATAAATTTAAGTTTTTTCGATTGTTCCAGATGCAGACATCCAATGAATGAGCCACCAGCTGAAATTGGAGGCCGCGTAAAGACAAGTGCGTAAAATGGCCTTATCAATGTCATCCATCGTGCGCTCATCGAAAAAGCCTGTCCATATGATACTGTCGCTTCCACCTTTTTCCCAGAATCGGCCTGGAGTAGAAGCTGAGCCGCGCTTCATTTTCCGGCCAGCAGATTTGTCGCTTTCGCTACTGACTTCAACAGGGTGACCGAAATATCCGTGGTGACTTTAACGGATGCCAATTTTTCGGACGTGGTTTCCGGTGTGTGTCTTTCGCTATTCCCACGGCTTGCCCTCAACGCATGTTGATTGCTGGGTCAAGTAAAACCGTCTGTCAAATTGGCATCCGTTTTCGACGGAAAAACTTCTCAGAAATTCTAACTTGAGGAAATTCTATCATGAGTTGATTAAACCTGACTTAACCACCCAAGCCCTCACCGAATTTTGCTTGTTGCCCACTGCTTGGCTTCCACTTATGAGAAGGCAAAATACCACGTCCGCAAAATTGGGTGGTAGAAATGAAGGCAGTATTTGGACAATCAGCAACTGCATTTAGTGTAACCAACTTTCTGGACGTGCTTTGCGCTTTTTTCGTTCAGTTCAACCTCCTGGTCGGTGTCTGCCAATTGTATGTTGTCAACCTAATGCTTTGTATCCGCCGATAACGTCCGGAAAACGTCCCCGAAGTTGCCGTGCTGATTTTAAAATCGAACGCTTGAAATTTGTAGCCTCCATAACTGTCTGCATCAGGAAACCCGGACGCCAGATATCGGGCCTGGAATGCACGCGCAAAGGGTATAACAAAACTCAACGACCAGAGCTGTTTGGAGATCATTCCCACAGCAATTTACTCGTGATTTTCCTTCATTGTTGTATCATGATTGGAGTGCAAGGGCCATAGAGATAATAGATCTGTGGCAAATATTCCGAGCTGTTGCCCATTGCAATTGCCCTCAGGTTCAACTCAAGAGCTTTCAATTGAAGACGGATGCATCTTTCAATGGAAAAAGAATGAGCGGTGTGCACAGAGAAATGAATTTTTCCAACCCAAATCCACCATTGAATTAGCAATTGAGTCGAAGTTGAACTTAAGGGTGAGTTGCAATGGGGAATATGGCCTATAGTCAATTTCACGACAAGAATGGAGCGAATTTATTGAAGCTACCTCCTGGGAATAGGAAATTAGGTACTCATCATATAGCTATATGTTCGCCCGATTAGGGTTGGATAGCTTTTTTATTTTAAAATAGCACGGAAACAGGCACTGGAAGTGGAGCCCAGCAGTGTCCGAGTTCCCCCATGCCCCACACCAACCCTGAAAGTCGACACCATCAGTCCCCATAGCAAGCGGACAACAGCAACTTGAGTTTTTCAGCTTGTCGCCAATAAATTTCCAAAACTAGCAACAACAAATCTTTAGGCGGATGTCGGCTTAAGCGGCGGTGGCGAACGCGGACGCTCGGAAGAGGACACCACTGAGAGACTGCGGAATTAAGTTGATGTTGTTGTTTTGCTGTCCTTGGGTTGTTTTCATGGGGAAGGGGTGTGAGCATCCCGTAGATCAGTGCAATTGTAGACGTCAAGGTGTCGCTTTGGGAATCCGCAACAAATTGATCCTGAACTTTTATCCAGATTGCGGTATACGACTGTTATGTTGGACAGGAATGCGCGCGAAATTGCATCACCTTTGGACACATGGATGTCGCACGGTCACCGATTGAAAACTCCATTTAGCAAAAGCATGTTCCCACAAGCTAGCAAGCAAACTATTCTGAAAGCGACACAAATGCATTCATGAACTTTCCCAATGGTCAGTCACAATCAACTCGCATTCTGTCACTTGATGCCTTGCTGTGTGTGGGGCTGTCCTGTGTTTCAACGAGAGGTGGGATTCCCCTTGGCTGAGGGGATCCGGCTTTTTACCAGGCTGTTGGTATATCGGTGTCAGGCCGGCTTTTAAAATCTCTCTGAACTTGTTTCCGCCAAGAACACGCGCCAAATGGTTGAGCCTAAAGCACAGCAGGTCATCTTGCGTCGAAAGAGCGGCCAGGCTCCAACGGCCCCAACATTCGTCGGGCCCTGAGAGGTCTTGGGTTCTGCGAGTTGAATCGCTGACCCTGCACTCTGATATAAATCAAGCCCAAAAGGGCGCCCGCACCACAGAATCTTTTTGGCGTGCGAGCCCATGAAATAACTCACAAAGATAACTCATGGCGAAATAAATAAGCAGATTTAATGCCACCGAGGATGAGTAAGAAAGGGCACCCAGGGTGACAAGTTAATTCGCCAGGAAAAATCAAAAGGGCTCAAAGTTAATTTCGCTGAACGCATCGTTCTGCCACAACCGTAAGAATTTGCTTTCGAAAAGCAAATTCTGATCAGCAAGCCTGACAGAGGGCGTCCAGTTGACACCCTTATTATTGGTGACAGCATTCTGCGTCGAGTAGGGGATTTCCTTTCGGACAAAGATGTTGCTGTGGTCTGCGTTCCAGGAGCGATGGTTCACCATGTGTCGAAATTGGTGCCGCGCATCCAAGATCGTCGGTTCTATCCCTCGGAACATTATAGTTCATGTAGGGATAAACAATGGCTGCAGTACAATTCAGAAGATGATATTTCTGACGACCTCGCCCGACTTGCAAGTGTTGTAAGAAGTTGTATCCTCTTACACATATTTTATTTTCTGGGATCATCTTACCCAGGTTTCGGCCAAAAGAGGAAATCGAATCTTTAAATTCCTTTATTGCTTCTTTTATATCATCTTCTTTCTCACCTGTCGACAATGTATATTTTCTGGATGTTAATTACCATCTCGCGCTTGAACACTGGGCGCGAGATGGGCTTCACATGAATATGTATGGTGCTAAATCTTTGTCAAGCATTTTTTTAGAAATTTCAAGGGGATGGTAAGGGAAAATACCACAGCCCCGCAGCCGTCTCATTTGTTAAGGTAGGTAATCAAAATGAAACCAAACTTGGCCGGAGTGAAACTATGGTTAGCCGAAGTGGTAGCGGCTTGTCACCTAGACCTGCTAAGTTAAGGATGCTAGGGAATCCTACATTGATTGACAAAACTGCCCTACGCCCCTAAGTACCGACAGGGAGAAGTTATTAATTTTAATGAGCAATTTTCGAAGCATAAAAAACAAAGTCTTGCAATTCTCATCCCTTCTGGACGTTCATTCGCCTGAAATTGTGGCAGGATGTGAATCTTGGTTAGTGCCTCAAATAAATGATTGTGAGGTCTTTCCGTCTGCCTTCAACGTCTTCAGAAGGGACAGGGTTTGTCTGGGACAGGGGGGTCATGGCGGAGGGGTTTTCCTCTGCGTTTCCACGGCTCTAAATTGCACCCTGCTCTACTCTGACGATGTTTATGAATTTATACTTTGTAAAGTGAGCTGCCCCCGTGAGGACCTTCATATCCTCGTGGTATATAGGCCTCCAACTACTGGTTCAGGCCTCTTTGATTCCATAGAAAGTTGTCTGTTAAGGTTTAAACTGCTCAAAAAAGTAAATTCACCCCTGTTACTTTTGGGAGATTTGAATCTGCCAGACATTCAATGGGAGCGTGGTGAGATATCCCAAAATCCGGCTTATGGGATGGCGCTAAACACTCGAGGACTTGCCTTGGCCACCAAGTTTAGCTTAACTGAATGTGTTCGCGCCCCTACCAGAGGAGCTCACCGTCTGGACGTTGCCCTTATAAGGCCACCCGAACTTGTTCACGCTTGCATTGTTGATAAGGGAATTTCAGACCACTCGCTCGTTTCCATCCAACTCAATCAAGCCAAAGTTCATCACGGGAGAAAGAAATTGCACTTATATCAGTACCACAAGGCGGATATTCTGGGGATGTCTCAGTACCTCCTATCTTGTCTGGAAGAGTTTATATCGTTTGGGACAAACCACGGAGTTAACGTGGACATGCTATGGGAAAAATTCAGCTCGATTGTTGTTGAGAACGCTAAAGCAGTTTACATCCCCAATAAACAGGTGATCAGTAGGCCTCCAAAGCCACCGTGGTTTTCAGGACTTCTCATTACCCAAAAAAGAAGGCTTCGACATCTTTTTAGGAAACGGAGGTTATCCACCCGAAATAAGGAAAATTACACTGCTGCGCTGAGGGAATATAATGGCTCCAAATTTAAAGCTCTTGAAAGTTATTTGTCCACATTTGTTCCCAATAAAGATGGGTTGACGCAGTTTTGGGGGTTTAACAAAATCAGAAAGGGTGGCAGTACAGGAACTGTCCCACCCTGGAAGTTGATGATTCCACAGGTGAAGTGACGGAGGTTTCAAGTCCAATTGACAAGGCAAATCTTTTAAATGAAAACTTCGCTAAGGTGTTCAATGTTGATCGTGAAACACCGCTCCCACAGGGACCGTGTTCTAATGATCTATGGGAACCTCTGCTCGTCACTGAAACTATGATCATAAACAGAATCAAACGCATGGAGCAAAAGAAAAGTGAGGGACCAGACCCCGTGGGCATAAAGTTTCTCAAGTTAATTCCGGATATCGTTTCCAAATTTCTGGTTATTATCTTCAATGCCAGCGTCAAGGAAGGGAATATCCCAGTTGTTGGAAACGCTCCGTCATCGTCCCAGTGTTTAAAAAAAAGGGTCGTCGCTCTGTGGCTTCCAACTACAGGCCAATAAGTTTGCTGAATACTTGTTCTAAAATCCTTGAGTTTATTATGGCTAAACACATCAGAGGATTCCTGGAAACTTACTCCCTGGTCTCTGACGTTCAGCACGGTTTTCGGCCAGGTTTCTCATGTGCTACTCAGCTCACTGGGTTCACGCAGGATCTAGCAATGTCACTTGATCGGAGTTTACAGGTCGATGCCATCGCTATTGATTTCTCGAAAGCCTTTGATGTGATTAACCACAGACTCTTGGTTAGAAAGTTGGAGCTTCTCGGGGCAGACATGACAACCATTAACTGGGTAAAGGGCTATCTGTCTGCTCGTTCTCAGTGTGTCAGGATAGGGGAGCACCTATCAAGTCCTCTTGCAATCACATCAGGGGTTCCCCAGGGCAGCATCTTAGGACCACTGCTATTCATCATCTACGTTGATGATATTGTGCGAGGCATAAAGTCGCGTATGCGGCTATTTGCTGATGATTGCATCATCTATAGAGAAGTGCGTGCCCTGGGTGACTGCGAGGTGCTGCAAGGGGACTTGGACCTCATTCAAGAGTGGTGTAATCGGTCGGCTATGGCCATGAACGTAGATAAATGCAATTTAATTAATTTTTCTAATAAGAAAGATCATTTTGTGTTTAACTATGTTCTTAACAATTGTGCACTCCTCCCACAGACTGAGATTACGTATCTTGGGGTGAAATTTACAAATAAGCTTGACTGGTCCAGCCACATAAGCATGGTTACTTGCAAGGCAAATAGGGCACTATTTTGTGAAACGTAATTACAGAAAGTGTCCCCCAAAGATAAGAGAGCTAGCCTATTTCAGTCTTGTGCGCCCTATTTTGGAATATGCCGTTCCAGCATGGGACCCATGGCGTGAATGCCAGATTTCTGCACTTGAAAAAGTTCAGCGCAGGGCAGCTCGCTTTGTAGTTGGCGATTACAGGCGCCGCAGTAGTGTAACCAGCATGTTAGTCTCACTGGGCTGGGAATCACTACAATCGAGAAGGCGAGTGGCACGACTTACGTGCCTGTTCCTGGTCCTTGGAAACATTGGGGGTTGGGGCGCCTTTCTTAAGTCATTGGACCTGCCGACCTTCTACTCACACAGGGATCACGAATACAAACTTCGATCTCAGACTTTTAGGAGAGACATCGGAATGTACTCTTTGGTGGGTAGAACGATCCCGGAGTGGAATTCCCTGCCAGGGCGAGTTTTTGAACAGCCTTTGAGTATACCGCTCCTGCAGGGTCGGCTCCGTACCAATTGAAGTGAACAATCCCAGGAAATTATTGCCACTCCACTGAGAGGTTCTGTCGATGGATAACGGCTGAAGCATCAAACCCATGTTCGCTAAAGCCTTCTATCTTTGTTTCTGTAGATAGCCTTGTTGCGACATATATCCTTTATCCTGGTCGCAAATGTGTTCTTCCCTTTGTGATTGTTTATTTGCTGCATAATTGACTATCTTTGTGTTGTAAATATTGAAAGGAGGTGACTCCTAAAATATACAAATTCAATTCAATTCAATTCAATTCAATTCAATTCAATAAATTAGACGCTCAACAGGAAAGGAAGTCAAACCCTGGAAAAGTGAAGCTCTAAAAAAGTGAAGCTCTTGAATAGTGAAGCTCTGGAAAAATGAAGCTCTGGAAAAGTGAAGCTCTAAAAAGTGAAGCTCTTGAATAGTGAAGCTCTGGGAAAAATGAAGCTCTGCAAAAGTGAAGCTCTGCAAAAGTGAAGCTCTGCAAAAGTGAAGCTCTGCAAAAGTGAAGCTCTTGAATAGATAAGCTCTGTAAAGTGAAGCACTTGAATAGATAAGCTCTGCAAAAGTGAAGCTCTTGAATAGAGAAGCTCTGCAAAAGTGAAGTTCTTGAATAGTGAAGCTTTGGAAAAATGAAGCTCTGCTAAAGTTAACTCTGCAAAAGTGAATCCTTGAATAGAGAAGCTCTTCAAAAGTGAAGATCTTGAATTGAGAAGCTCTGTAAAATGAAGCTCTGAAAAAGTGAAGCTATGGAAGAGTAAAGCTCTATAAAAGAGAAGTTCGAGAAAAGAGAAGCTCCGGAAAAATGAAGCTCTGGAAAAATGAAACTCTGGAAAAGAGAAACTCTGGAAAAGTGAAGCTCTCGAAAAGTGAAGCTCTAAAAAAGAAAAGCTCTGCAAAAGTGAAGCTCTTGAACAGAGAAACTCCGGAAAAGTGAAACTCTGCAAAGAAGATCTGCAAAAGTTAAGCTCTTTCATACAGAAGCTCTGCAAAGGTGAAGCTCTTTCATAGAGAAGCTCTGTAAAGTTGGAGCTCTTGAATAGAGAAGCTCTGTAAAGTTGGAGCTCTTGAATAGAGAAGCTTTGAAAAAAAATGAAACTCTGGAAAGTGAAGCTCTGAAACAGTGTAGCTCTGGAAACGTGAAGCCCAATAAAAGAGAAGTTCGAGAAAAGGCGCAAGCTCCGGAAAATGAAGCTCTGGCAAAGTGAAGCTCTGGAAAGGAGAAGCTCTGGAAAAATCAAAGCTCAAAAGAAAACAAAAGCTTTGGAAAAGACGAGCTCTGGAAAAGTGAAGCTCTGGGAAAGTGAAACTCTGAAAAATTGATGCTCGGGAAAAGCGATGCTCTGGAAAATTGAAGCTATGGAAATGTGAAACTTTGGAAAAGCGAAGCCGCTTGAAAAGAAGCTTTGATCGAGAACTTGAAATTGGCAAGGGTGAAAGAGTAAAAAGAAAAGGGGATAAGCAGTTGACGGTTTTGAGGCCCTATAATTGGGCCCTCTCAATGCTCTTTTTGTGTTTTATAGATGTCTCTTAACCTCTTCGCAACCAAGTTTTTTCAGTCAATTTCATCTCATACCAGTTAGTTTTTTTACAAATGCAGGCCCAGTTAGTTACACAAAGTAAATTCAAGTAAAAGGCCAAGCAAATGAAAGATCGAAATCAAAAGTCCTCTATTGACAAAATTATAAGCACCAAGAAAACTGTACGACGCTGATCCACCCCAATTGATCTTGAAACCATCCCTCGTGTTGGAAACCATCCCCAATTACAAACCATCGTGAAACCATCCCTAATTACAAAAAACTACCCTTGTGAAAAAATAACTGTGCAGCAATTTTCACATAATTTTTCTTCCCGCAGAAACATGTCTAACTGTTTCCAACAATTCCCGGAAGTGTGAGGAGTTTGGACAAATGTAATTCAAATGTCATTTTACCAAATGCGCACATTTCTGCAGAGCGATAGTGACTGATGGATCTCGCATGAAGACAGCAAAGGGTGAATTCTTTGCGGTGAATTCTCAATTTCTCATAGAGCACAAAGCAATTTCTTTGTGCTCTTCAGTGATGTTTGACCAATTCGTGACTTATGGGGATACTTGCAGAAGAAACATGGGATCATGCACTGTAATTCAAAACCTGACTTTGGCGACTCAAAATTCAACCGTCTGCGTCAAACGAATTGTAAAACAAATTGAATGCCACATACGTACAGTAATAATGGAGAACTTACCCCTTGCTTCCACTGCGTATTTTCCAGCATATTTTTTTATTTGCAATTTGTTTTGCAGTATGTGTTCGGTATAGCCAAACTGATGTCTTCAATATGCAATGCTAATTGTCAGAATGTGGGTTTGCAAAAACATATGTTACCTATGCGAAGCCTTTGCACAGTTTCTTTATCCTCGGGACAAGACTCGAAACCAGAACTACTAAAAGTGTTTCCCGAAACCAAAATGTGTAGTTGGTGCGTGTCTGCAAAAAAGTTCAGTCGTTCCGGCCATTCTGTGTCAAAATTCAATGGAAGAATGCAAAGAATCGAAAGAGAAGCATTGGAAAAAAGAAGCATTTGAGTGGCCTAAAAATACTGGAAAAAAATGAGAGGTCATCATGTTCATCTGTTTCATGTTATGTTCCCAAACGAACAATAAGCTGGAGAAAAGTTGCAAGCCGCACGGAGAAAACATATAGTCTTCAAGAACATTGGTAACGAACATCACACGAACGTGTTTCGTCAATTCCTCTCATTGTGAAATTGTTGAAAATGCTCGGCGGAACACAAACCAGGTTGGCCCTGACATGCAGAGCAAACCTTGGTGGTTTTTTTCTCAATTCCCAGATCGAAACACACACGGCATCTTTTCCTTTGGCGTCGGGTATTGTTCTTGGGAAGCTCTACCATGACATGAACAGGCAAGGGTATTTCTGGTGGGCGGGCTCTGCGATTTGCCGGCTGAGGGTTTTGTTCTTTCAAGCGCCGGTAGCCTGCAGAATGCGTTTCCAGGATTGCATCGCAAACATCTTTTGTAAATTGGAAAAAAGAAACATTATGTCCAACTGCTAACTGATGCAGAACTTTTCCATTTAGAAGCATTCTTTGCAAAATGTGTAATCCGAGCTTTTTGAACCACGTGTAACTTTTCCTCGTGCAATGGTAAGGCTGGATATCCTGGTCTACTGCATCCACGGAGCCCATGCAATTGTTGTAGTGATCGATGTGCTGTGGTTTTCTGAAGTGTTGCACGGCGCCTCCCTGCAGGTGACGTTGTTTTTCGCAAAAACCGCTAGTGTGCTTGCTTGTGAGAAGAAGAACATCTCTCTTGTCTCTCCAACGAACAACAAGCTGATTATCTTTCCTCAGAAAGCAAGCTTGATGGTTTGCTAATGGAACATCTAGTAATTCTGCAGGGACGCCTCTATTCTGCCTTATGACGCCAGTGAGATAGGTGTTTGTTGTAAGTAGGAAATCAGAAAGCCGTACCGAGGAGAACCAGTTGTCTGTTATGATCTCTCGTCCTTGGTTCAGGACAGTTTCCGCAAGAAAGACAACAATTTTCTCAGAGATGGACAAGTTAGCAGCCAGAGGAATATGAGCTACATCAGGGTAGTGGGCGGCTCCGAAGTAAATGCAAAAGTTCCAGGTGTAGCCACGCAAATTTGGACTGCTAGGACACAAACAGAACATTTTGATCCCGAAACGAGACCGTTTGCTTTTCATGTATTGGCGGAAATGGAGTCGTCCTTTGAAAAGCAAAAGACATTCGTCAACGGCGAAGGTTTCTCCCGGATCAATCAGAGTGCGGCATATTTCGGTTATCGGCTGCAAGAACTGGGACAACCTTGACAGCGGCTGTCCTGCAATATGGGCTCCAGGATGCGAGAAACGTAGAAAGCGCAAGATTGACAGGTACCTGCGGGAAGAAATGAACAAAAAATCTTGATCGGCTATGAAAGTGTCACACTTGAAAGGTAAAATGTAAATGGAGAATGCAAAGCAGAACGAATAGGTCCATGAGACTGGAAGTCACTCTAAAAGACAGAAAATACATCTGAATCTGGATCGAGGGGGAAACAGAAAGAGCTGGAACAATTGTTCAATAATACACATGTTTGCAGACATTACAGACGTCAGGGCTCTGAATGATAGCAGTCAAAATATTCAGCGACTCTCATTGGGAGAAAGTAGATGGGGATTGCATGGGGATCTCAAGAGGTTTATACCATGGAATGTCCAAGTCTGCGAAACTCAAAATATCGCTGAAGTGGCACACAAATACCTGGTCTTCTCAAGGGGCAAGAACAGTTTCTCGACCTTCAACACAAACATACCGGTTGCGGCTCATAATTTCCTGGCAGAAAATACGAGGCCCAGAACAAATCATATCCGATGACCAGTAATCGCTGAGCTTAGGACAACGAGTCAGGCCTGCAGCAAATGTCAGTGCGATGAAAATGTACATTTCGGCTGTTGTGACATCTTTCCACTTCAAACCATGCGATTTCATCAAGGGATCTGCCTTTTCAACAAAGAAGATACCAGCCTTTTCGTTGGTCCAACCACAAATGTCATTGACGATGGTATTTGTGATGATGGCCTCAAAACATAGCCTGAAAATGAATGGGTAAATACACGCCATTACCAGACTCCAGCTGCCGCCAACCAGAAAGAAAAACAGGCCCCTCATCCCGCGTTTCTCAGGGTGAGTTCAGGAGCAGTACCCGTTAGGTTAGCCAATCGCCTTTCTTTTCTCGGAGAACCATTTCTGTAGGTATGCCATCAAATCATTTCTTCGAGATCATTCTCGCTTGGAACTACAGAAAAGCTTGATCTTCACGAGCCTCTCCTGTGTTCAGGCAGACTACAAGAAGATGGAGGTTTGGCCAGAATTTAGACAGGCGAAAATGCCAAAATCAAGGAGGGTGGCCAAGAATTTTGCCTTTCCTACCATTTCAGATTTCAGCCATTTGTACTAAACCGTAAAGAGAATTTCAGGCAAAGTCTACTCAGAGGACAGAGTTATCGATGGGACTAGCGGTACCACTCATCAAACGGCATCGCACCGGCGCGGTTCTGGTAAGCCAATTTTACCGGATGGGGGCAAGTCTGAACCCACAGCATGACCATCAAAACTTACAGCAAAGCACGACTGCGGATACATCCCTATACTTCGGGCATTTTCTGGCACAAACGTGTGAATTGATCAGGGTCGTTTCTGGGGGGAAGTAGGTAACACACTACGTTTACGTATAAGAACGGCTCATGGCGTGCTGCTGCACTGGGAAAAGACAACATCAGTTTGTTGTATTTCCTTCGCACATCAACCAGAATCTGGCAAAGAATACTCGAAAATAAAAGCAATAAACGGGTAGAAGAACAAAACTCAGTCCTGATGCAAAAAAATCCCAGAAACAGCAGAATGCACAGTGGTTGCTGAGTCTCTGGGGCATTTTGTACGAATATGTTCTTGTGACCAAAGATTCTGCACCCGTGCCAAAGCTAAAAAAAAAACAAAGAATAACATGAAATCAACCTCGGATTCTTCATTTCTTCCATATCAATCGCGGGGTGAACATCAAAATCAGGGGTGAATGCATGCAGTGGTCCTGGACGCACATCCGCAAATGGGTCTGCAACCACTGTCCAGTCCGCCATCATGGCGGGTTCGATTTCTTCTTCGGAAATATCGGAATGATCAGATAGGGAGCCATCGCTGTCTTCTTCATCGCTTCCGGCAGGCTCGTAATCCTCGTCTGAATCTCCGGAGCTAGCTTCAGAAAGAACCTCGGGGGGATCATCAATATCACTCATTGTTTGATGCACAAACAAAACGGCCCAAACCGGTTGCAGACACCAAGACTAAATTGCTGGTGTCCAGCAAAGAAAAATAGTAATCTCTATTTCTTTACGTGAAAATTACTATATGAGCAAAACAAAAAAAATTAATTCAGGGCAAACATTCAGCACATTTCAGCCACCTGTTACGGCGGTCGGAAAAGGGGAAGGAATTCTGTCGAGTCCAGATGTAGCCGTCAAGGTGTCAGAATACAATCTTTACCATGAAAGACAACTAAGCATGGGACAAGGGACGGACCCATGGATTGAAACATTACATGGGGACAAACATGGCCATACCAACGAGGAACAAGCAGGACACTCACGCATGTTTCCATGGCATTTCTCTTGAGACTATGAACATGGGTCCACCTGTGGACCCACGGTATATCAGCGCAAACAGCTTATGGGTCCACGTATGGACCCATGGTATTTCAAGGAGAACAGTCTATGGGTCCACGTATGGACCCATGGTACTGAAGAGGTTGAAGACTGCCTCATCATAAACAGTGGCAAATGACCAAACACGCAGAAAACGGAACATGGTGCAAGGAACGTTGTCTATAGTGTGTAGCAATTAAAGATGACCAACCCATTTCATGTTTTGTTTAAGGTCCCATAAATAAGGGCCATTAATGTGCCGATATGGGCACTTTGCTGTTTGCCAATTGCGTGGCAAGCGCACATGGCAAGCATACATACAGGCCTAAAATGCGTACCTCCAACAAATATATTTTGTAGATCAAATCTACGAAATATATTTTGTATAGATCAAATCTACGAAATATATTTTGTAGATCAAATCTACAAAATATATTTTGTAGATCAAATCTACAAAACATATTTTTCGCTCAAATCTACAAAATATATTTTGTAGATCAAATCTACAAATATATATTTTTCGCTCAAATCTACAAAATATATTTTGTAGGACAAATCTACAAAATATATTTTCGCTCAAATCAACAAAATATATTTTGTCGAACAAATCTACAAAATATATTTTTCGCTCAAATCTACAAAATATATTTAGGAGATTTGACTGATCACTTTCACCAGCAAGAAAAGTAAAGTTCACCTTTCATCCAATGTGCCGGAAACTGACATCATTTCCGAGATGTGTGTATTAAACCTGTGAAATTCCTGACCTGATAAATTCTTAACCATGTGAAATTTCTGCATCTGTCATTCCTGCCTTACTGCGTGAAATTCCGGCCTGTTGTGAAAATCGTAACTCTTTGAAGCCCCTTTTTCTTAAAATTTCTTTTTTGTGAAATTCCGAATTCCTGCATGGCATTCCCGTCAGCGGTGGTGACATTCTCATTTCTGTGAAATTGCTCATTATTTATTTTTTGCCAAATTCCTATAATTCCCGGCTATCACATTAATGCCTTAACATTGCTGCCTGCTGTGAAATTCCTGCCCGTGAGATCCCTTCAAAATTCTGTGAAATTCGGTTTCTGTGAAATTCAAGAGGCAGCTCGCCCACACCCAAAACACTCCTTGTCCAGTGTCAAAAGAAATTTATACGCACGCTACTCGTATCTACATGTTGTTACCATCGGAACGTCAATTGCAGCGAGCCCGAAGTGTACGTCCGCTGTAATAAGAAGGAGGTTTAATTGCATCTGAGAGTTATTTAAACGCTACGACAAGGCATAAATCGACGTTTAAGACTCCATTACAAAACCTAGGATTATTGTTTTTGTGGTGAGTGTGGGGGAAGGGAGGTGTGTGTGGGGAAGGAGAGCAGACGGAATTTTATGGGAACCCGATGTGTTACGATGCGTTGTGGTCGAACTGGAATTGTCCCGGTTGGAGGCAATTAAAGGTTTTGCCAATTTGTTCCGGATAAACGCCCACTCATTGGACCTCCAAAAATTGACTATCTGAACGTGAACGCGATCGTACAACTGGTGCCTAAATTGCCAATTGGGTGAAAATTGTTGCCTACCGTTTATGTAGTTCATCTGCTACCAAAATATCGTGACAAATGTCTCAACGATTTGCGATTCGTGCATGTAAGGAATCTGTTCAGTATTGATGTTTTCTGGTTTGAAATTTACAATTAGCAGCTATCTTGCGAACGTTGTGGACGTTTTCTGGATTTTGCAGGCAGATATCAAGCAGAAAGTCCGCTGCTAGAGTCTTTGGGGGGTCATTGGGGGTAAGGATAGAGCGGTAAATTATGATATCGCCAGCGAGAAGGCGAACATTTTGGAATCAACATTTTTTGGTGATATTATTAAAAAAGCTGAGAAATGAAATGGGTCCAAGAACTGTGCCCTGAGGAACACCAGATGTGACCGGGGTCGCTGCAGACAAGGAATCTGAACAGAAACTCGCTGCCATCTATTGCCAAAGAAAAGACTCTTGTGACTGACATGGTATATCAGGTATCCCGTGAAATTACTCACATCCATGGGCCCGATACCTACTGTCTCTCACTTGTTGACCATGTCCTCTATGCCGCATATAGCAAGGCCCAAGCATTTTTGGCTGCTGGCCACTGAAGTCACACTCCGACATTACATTAAATACTAGGCGTTAATAAACACTTAAAGTGACTTTGTCGTAAATAACACAACACTGCAGGCATCTACTGTATTGCTCGCTGGCCGCAGCTTCGCAATTTCTGCTCCGTGCATATTGTTGTGGCGACCGTATAATATAGGGCTCATGTCCGTCCGGCCTGCCGGCAGGGCAGTTATCGCTCGCGCCAATGGTCAGCATCACAGAAGCAGTTGACGATGCGTCGTAAATTGCAGCCCATATGACCTAATGGTAGCGATATGCAAAGAGCCGAATGCGGCTGTGGGCTGTGGCTTGCTGGACTCTAAGCAAGCTCATTCCTATAAAGGCCTAGTTAGGCTTCCCATGCTGCAAGGCTGATTTATGCCAAACAGAGAGGACGGAACGCTATTTCAATTTGAGCCCTTTTCGCAGATATTTTGCAATTCAATTTTATGTAGATGAAGTTGTGGCGCGTAGTTTCCACATTTTTGTGGATCTACGATAATTATTTCAAAAGGACGGGATACGCCAATGATGCAACGATGTATAAAAACAGCAAACACGAAAACACAGAGGAAAATAATTGTTTGTGGCAACACAAAAATGAGTTGAGGCAACTCATTTTTGAACACAAAAATGAGTTGCCACAACTCAGAGTTGCCACAACTCATTTTTGTGTTGCCACAACAAAACATTTTTCTCTGCGTATTGTATTGTCATTTATTTTTTATTTTATATTTTTTTTCTCCACATTCCTTACCATTCCATGAATTACCTTCCAAAAGGTTTCTTTTGTCACCGTTTGGTTCATTTCACAAAACGAGAAAAGACTCTGGGTTTCTTGTCTTCATGGTCAGACTTTTCTTATCTTTGTGGCGTTTGACGAAATAAAAGCCACAGTAGTGCCCGAGTCAACAACATTGGTTGATCTTATTCAACTTTCAGAACAAAAATCGCAGTCTCACGTTGAAAAGCTCCTATCACCAATCTCATCCGAGTCCCCCAACAGGCCAAATCAAAATCAAAATTGTGTTGGTTCATCTGATGTCCGCTTTTGTTCAGTTCAGTCCCCTTCTTCTGATTTTCATCTCAACTTTTTATCGATGAATTGTAGGTCACTTCGTCCCTCTCTTAAAAGAACAGAGCTTTGTTCTCTTATCAAGGACAATAATTTCAACGTTTTACTGCTAACAGAAACGTGGCTCTCTGCTGAGATTGGTGACGCGGAGATCATACCAAACTTTAACATCTATAGGACAGATCGATTCTCAAGAGCTGGTGGTGCTCTCGCAGCTGTCAGGTCAGACATTACTAGTTTACCAATTGTCTTCCCTCACGATACTAATCTTCACTACGAGAATTTGTTGGAGGTCGCTTGTTGCAAGGTTGTTGTTGGCAATATGCCTATCATCTTGTGTTGTGCCTACTTGGCTCCCCCAGTTGGGTTGGCCGCAGTAAACCACCTTTACGATATCTTAATAGCTCTGAGCACTCTAATGCCTGACCATAAACTTTTGCTGCTGGTATTTCAACCTAAAAAAATAAAATGGGGCGCATTAATTATGTCAATTTAAACTGTGTTGAGGCTTTTTTGTTGACCTAGTGGAAACTTTTGGTTTGATTCAATTTGTGAATGACGCAACCAGATTTTCTTCATCAGGAGCAGAGAATATTTTAGATCTTCTTTTCGCAAACTTTGATTCCCCCGTTATCAGCACTGAAGTAATTGATGGTATTTCGGATCACAGAGCAGTTGCTGCGCATTTAGCTGTATCCAGCCACATCAGATCTGACTTCACGGCCTCACCTATGGTGAGGGTAAATTTTCAAAATGCTAACTTGGAAGCAGTGAGAAGTTTTCTTTGCTCAAGCTTTGCCAGATTTGTTTTTCTTTCCCATAACGGTTCCAACTCTTTTGCTTGTCACTTCGGAACATTTTGTTGCATGCCTTAAGTTTACTTCCCTTGGTGTCCAAAGAACCTAAAAAGATAAGTGTCCCTGGATGAACCACAAACTGAGATCTCTGTTTCGTAAGAAACGCAGACTACATAGCAAATTGTCCAAGAATAGGGGTGCTGCACTTCTTTCTGAGAAATTTCGACAATTGAAGGAGGAAATCTCAACTGTGAATAGCAGGCTATTCTCCAACTTTATTTCCAAAGCAATTGCATCATCTCACGCTTCTCGCTTTTGGAAATTTTTAAAAGATAAACGTGCTCTTGGAAGATATTCTGCTATATCCATTGAAGGTTCTCCCCCATTGCTAGACCAAAACGAGATTGCAAGGGCTTTTGCCCATCACTTTTCTTCCATTTTTACGACATCGCAGGCCAACATATCGTCAGCTGATTCCTCAGTATCTTTGACGCCTTTACCATCCCATAGCTTAAGTTTCTTTGCTGATAGTTATTTGTTTTTTAACCATACAATTGTTTTCAAAACTATTTCATCCCTTTCTACGAAAAATTCGCCCGGCAGTGATGGCATTCCGAATTCATTAATTAAGGTTTTTGCTACTGAGCTGACACCATTCTATATTGTGCTATTTAATTCAATTCTCCAAACGAGTGTTTTCCCTATTCATGGAAAGATGCAATTGTGGTTCCAATTCCAAAGAAAGAACGTTTACCAAATGTTGAAAACTTTCGACCAATATCAATACTACCAAGTGGTGCCAAACTCTTGAAAAAATCTTTGCCCGAGCACTCACGGACTTTCTTAATGACAACAACTTTTTCCACCAAAATCAGCACGGCTTCAGGAGGGACTTTCCTGTGAAACGCAATTGGCCTTATTTGTGCACGAAATTGGTTCTGCTTTGGATAGGAGAAACAGTGTTCATGCTGTTTTCATTGATTTTAACAAAGCCTTTGATACCATACCACACTCACTACTTATTGAAAAGTTACGCCATCTCAATTTTCCTCACCCTATTGTTGCTCTGATCAGTTCTTATCTGTCCGGAAGAAAATCGGTTATCAAATGGAATGGCACTGTTTCTTCACAATGTTACGCAAACTCTGCAGGGGTTCCACAGGGGAGTGTTTTGGGTCCCTTACTTTTTTTATATTAAAATGATATTTTTGCAGAAATTCAATGTTGCATTCGGTTATTTGCAGATGATCTTGTCTTGTATCGGGAAGTCACTACCTGTTGTGATTCTTTTCTAGTTCAAAATGACCTGGTTAAAATTCAAAAGTGGTGTGCAAGATGGGGAATGAGTATAAATTGTGGTAAGTGCGCTTTCATGTGTTTTTAAACGTCCAAAGACCATCGATCCACTTGGGAGAACGACAATTTACACAATAAATGGTGTCTCTGTACCGAGAACAACTTCTTTCAAATATCTGGGAGTCATACTTCAGGAAAATTTATCCTGGGACGAGCATGTCAGCTACACAGCAAGCAAAGCGCAAAAAGTGTAGGTCTGTTGCGCCGCAATCTTTCAGAGGCCACAAAGGAAGCTAAATTAAAAGCCTATTGTTCTCTAGTTCTGCCTGTGCTTGAGTATGCTAGTTCGGTTTGGGATCCTTTTCTTGTTTCTCATTCAGAAGTGCTTGAGAGAATTCAGAGGAGATCTGCGAGGTTTGTGTCTGGAAATTATCTACGATATAGCAGTGTCACTCAGATTCTACATGAGCTTAATCTTTTGCCACTCTCATCGCGCAGAAAGGAGAAACGACTAAAATTTTTTGCCAAAATTCTGTCCCGTAAGATAAAAATCGATATTCCTCCTGAGTTTGTGCTCAGAACTCCGCAACGCAGAACAACAATGGGATGCATTTTCAACCCCCGTTAATTGTTTTCAATCCTCATTTTAATTCTTTCTTTCCCAGAACTATAAGGGAATGGAATGCTCTTCCGCGAGATTCCCCCTATATCAAAACTGCTCGGATTTCTCAGCCAACAGACCTCGTTGACTTTTTTCAGCTTTTGAATGCCTCAATTTTCCTGATGTCTCATTTATTCTTCATGACATTGCTGTTTGTTGGCTTTTCTTTAAATTGTCTATGACTATTGATCTGTGCTTCAGATCCCTTCCCCAACACATTTTGTGGAAGGTATTGATTAATTAAATTAAATTAAATTAAATTCCATCTGTGGCATGTTCGGAGTTGGCATGCAGTCCGCTGGCATCTCGGTAAAATTGTTCTGTTTTCACACAACTCACACGAGGCGATGTGAATCACCTCATCCGTCAGCCGAACCCCTGTTCTCGACACAAATGTTTTTCATTTCCCCTGAATGGTATGCATCACAAAGTGTCTCTAGAGCAGGGCATTGCCTGCATACCAGGGGCACGTCCTCAAAAACGAACGCAATGAACGAATGCATTTTGTGACATTTTCACAGAAGAATGCGATCACGCTGTTGGCCTTTTTCTCAAAAGTTTTCTTTCCGTCAAGTTCTCTTCTTTTTGAAGCCGAAGAGTGATGTCGGCTTTTTCAGCGACACAGGCTCATCTATAATGCTCACAAGGCTCTCCTTCATGACGTGGAAACAACAGAAAAGGAAAGAGAAGATTCAGCTCCAATATTGAAATTTCTCGTGAAATAGAGACGTGAGAGACATGGTCCAATTTGATCATATGCATGGTTGTACCTATCTACAGAACTTCCCTCGATACTACTTTACACAGGCTTTTAATCATTTGGTCGTGGTCACTTGCCTTGATCCGACAAAATAGTGAACAACTTTCATTTCCATTCTGCGTAATTTTAGATGAAAAATTTGCGTGGCGGGTCGAGAAACAATCAAATGTTGTGTTGTTGAATTTTGAACAATGTAGCGGACAATACTGGAGCTGCTCATGAAAAACGTCAATGTAACATTGAATTAGGGGATGCCCCGTATGCTTATGGGGCTGTGCGATATATGGCATTGTTGGCACGCAGTGTTGGAGGAGAGCGTTTGTCTGACAAGGAAAACTGCTTGTGGTGGGCAGTGATGGTCAGTTGGTTTACGATTGCGCGTTGCATTCAGAATCGCCAGATTCTTGTCCGTGGCTTGGGATGTACCGAACCGTTCAAAAGAGCCTTTTACATTGACGATCAGGTTTGCGCTGTGATTGGTCGAAACGCAACACACGCTTGGAGGTTGCACAAAGCATGTGTTTGTTGCACAACTGTGCACAAATCCGTGTCGACATCCTGCCGACTACATGTCTGGCCAACATGACATACATGTGCATGATTGCTTCCAAGAAAATAAGCATTTTCCAATCGGAATCGACTGTACGAGGAAAGCCAGGAAGAAAAAACACTTTTGATTGAACGCAGCCATTCTGCATGATTTCGACCATGAAAAAACCTCAGACATAGTTGTGCATGATTGTTACCAAGAAAAGGAACATTTTTTTTAAAAGGAAGTAAAGAAGTCCTGAACAGAGCATCTGCGCATGGATGGTTGCTACCAGAAAGGAGAAGATTTAAACAAAGATGCCTATGCATGATTTCTGCGGCAGAAAAACATTTTTGAACAGAACCATCTGTGCATGATTTCTACATGAAAGGAGAATGTTTGGCAATCGTGTTAGGTGTGACCTACTGTTGAATAAGTGTGTGGACACCAAGCTCTAGGTTGACACCAGGCCTGTTGGTGGTGTGAGGTAGGCTGTGAATTAGGTCAGGTCGAGTTAGCTTAATCGGAATTTTCGAAAGAATAAACAGGCAGATCATATCTATTTGAATGCCGAACATTTAAATGCAGCCGCCTGTGCATGATTGATGGCATAGGAAGAAACACATCCTTGAACACATCCATCTGCGCATGATTTCCTCCAGAAAGGAGAACAATCAAACAAAGCCGTCTGTGCATGATTGATGGCATGGGAAGAAACACATCCCTGAACAGATCCATCTGTGCATGATTTCTACCAGAAAGGAGAACAATTAAACAAAGCCGTCTGTGCATGATTGCTGGCAAGAAGAAAGACAGTTTTCAAAGTAGCCTTTTTTGCATGATTGCCACCAACAAAAATAATGTTTTTCGGTGACTGCCATCTGTGCATGATTGCAAGCGGAAAGAAATGCATTTCCACAGCATTGCTTGAAGGTCTGCAGCCCGCTCGCTGCCGCTACCCTGCTGGCCCTGGCCCCTCTGCAAAAACCGCTCATATCATTTTTCTGAAATATGACGGGGTTTGGTTTAACTGTGCGACCATGCCTCGGACTGCAACGCAGGTCCTGACCGCAAAATGTAACAGAAGCAAAAGCGCGGAGGTGAATTACTGCCAAAACGCCATTGATATTCGCCGAGTGCAATTTTGCCTCTGACCCGCAGATATAAATTCTCATTTATTACCCCGCAAAGTGTTAAAAGGCCGAATGGCCTTACAGCGAGAATAAATAATCAAATGCGGATTAGATCCCGATGTTGTTTGGGGTGTTAATTCTCGGACGTTGCAGTGTGCGCGCCTCCTATGGTCACTACCGTCCGAGCCGAGCGGCATACACGGCCCCGCACAAACCCACAATTCCCAACTTTTGACCGGATGTTAATGTTAATAATTCAGGTGATAATAGGGCCCGGCAGATGCAGACTTGTAGGGCCCTATAAATTTCACTGCAAAGGGTTAATTTTGGAAGAATCATTATCAGAAAGGATTTTCGGGAGAATCTGCTTTGCATTGCAGGCCAACAGAGATTCAGAGGCCAAACGAGGACAATTGAAAAGTGACGAGGCAAAAATGAGAAAGGGGAAGTTCTACTGACCGAAAATTGCACCATGGCACAGGTTGGTATGCAGCCGAAACGTTTTATCAATGTTGTTTTACTCATTTTAGATTTTTTTTCTCATTGATTTATCTTTTTGATTAATTGAGCTGTCGGCTTCCTCATCCTAGGCTGCCACTGGAGAAGCAGTATGGGATTCCTCATCCTCGACTTCCTCGCCTCGCCGCATTGGCATAAACATCTTGTTGGCTTTCTCATCCTCGACTCTCTAATCGCATGATAATCAGTATCGGATTCATCATCCTCGACTGCCTCGCCTCGACATGTCATCTTGTCAGCTTCCTCATCCTCGACTCTCTGATCGCACGATAATCAGTACCGGATTCCTCATCCTCGACTCTGCATAATCATCTTGTCGGTTTCCTCATCCTCGACTCTCTAATCGCATGATAATCAGTATCGGATTCCTCATCCTCGACTTCCTCGCCTCGGCATAATCATCTTGTCGGCTTCCTCATCCTCGACTCTCTAATCGCATGATAATCAGTATCGGATTCCTCATCCTCGACTTCCTCGCCTCGGCATAGTCATCTTGTCGGCTTCCTCATCTTCGCCTCCTTCGCCAGTGGGATAATCGGCCTCTCATTTCATATCCTTAACTTCCTCGCCTTGGGATAATCAGCTTGTTGGCTTCCTCATCCACGATTCCCTTGCACTGGATTATGAGTATCAGATACCTTATCCTCGACTCTAGCCTTTGGAGAATCAGCTTGTCGGCTTCCTTATCCTCTACTTCCTCATCCTCGACTTCCTCATCCTCGACTTCCTCATCCTCGACTTCCTCGCAGCTGGATCATGAATCTCGGATTCCTCATCCTCGACTTCCTCATCCTCGACTTCCTCATCCTCGACTTCCTCATCCTCGACTTCCTCGCAGCTGGATCATGAATCTCGGATTCCTCATCCTCGACTTCCTCATCCTCGACTTCCTTGCAGCTGGATAATGAGTCTCGGATTCCTCATCCTCGACTTCCTCATCCTCGACTTCCTCATCCTCGACTTCCTTGCAGCTGGATAATGAGTCTCGGATTCCTCATCCTCGACTTCCTCATCCTCGAATTCCTCATCCTCGACTTCCTTGCAGCTGGATAATGAGTCTCGGATTCCTCATCCTCGACTTCCTCATCCTCGAATTCCTCATGCTCGACTTCCTCGCAGCTGGATAATGAGTCTCGGATTCCTCATCCTCGACTGCCTCGCCTCGGCATAGTCATCTTGTAGACTTCCTCATCTTCGACTCCTTCGCCAGTGGACAATCGGTCTCTCATTTCATATCCTCAACTTCCTCGCCTTGGGATAATCAGCTTGTCGGCTTCCTCATCCACGATTCCCTTGCACTGGATTATGAGTATCAGATACCTTATCCTCGACTCTAGCCTTTGGAGAATCAGCTTGTCGGCTTCCTCATCCTCTACTTCCTCATCCTCGACTTCCTCATCCTCGACTTCCTCATCCTCGACTTCCTCATCCTCGACTTCCTCATCCTCGACTTCCTCGCAGCTGGATCATGAATCTCGGATTCCTCATCCTCGACTTCCTCATCCTCGACTTCCTCATCCTCGACTTCCTCATCCTCGACTTCCTCATCCTCGACTTCCTTGTAGCTGGATAATGAGTCTCGGATTCCTCATCCTCGACTTCCTCATCCTCGACTTCCTCATCCTCGACTTCCTTGCAGCTGGATAATGAGTCTCGGATTCCTCATCCTCGACTTCCTCATCCTCGAATTCCTCATCCTCGACTTCCTTGCAGCTGGATAATGAGTCTCGGATTCCTCATCCTCGAATTCCTCATGCTCGATTTCCTCGCAGCTGGATAATGAGTCTCGGATTCCTCATCCTCGACTTCCTCATCCTCGAATTCCTCATCCTCGACTTCCTCGCAGCTGGATCATGAGTCTCGGATTCCTCATCCTCGACTTCCTCATCCTCGAATTCCTCATGCTCGACTTCCTCGCAGCTGGATAATGAGTCTCGGATTCCTCATCCTCGACTTCCTCATCCTCGAATTCCTCATCCTCGACTTCCTCGCAGCTGGATCATGAGTCGCGGATTCCTCATCCTTGACTTCCTCGCAGGTGGACAATGAGTCTCGGATTCCTCATCCTCGACACAATCATCTTTGTTTATCTCTTTCTCGACTTCGTCTCACCACTTTTAGAATCAACTTCTGCATTTAGGTTCCACTGTTTCATGATCAGCTCACATCCTTCCACATCCTTCACATCCATTCAGGTTTCCTCCACCGTGGAATCATCTGAGTTGACCTCGCTGCCACGCCGTCAGCGCTTTGCCTCGCCGGCAGCGCTTTGCCTATTTGCCTCCATGTCGACTACAATTAAATCTTATTGCAGGAGGAGAATGCCATCAAGGAGAATATCGTTTTGAAATTCTCCGAAAATCCCATCATTATGTGACAGGCAAAGGGCCCGGCAGAGCCTGGAGGCACCCAAGGCGGATAGAGGCTAAACTTATAGCCTGGGAAAAATCGCTGACGACTGCTTTGACTACATACGACTGAATTTGCACTCCTCAAAATTTCACAACGTCCAAAAGTTCCGCCATTCTCCGCCAGCAGGCGAAACGATCGGGCCCGTAAATTCACGTCGGGCCCTTGCACAGGCGACATCAACGAACAATGCAACAGGATCCCAGGGATCTAGCCTGGCGGAGCGTTACCAGGACAAGGATTTAATCCCGATATAAATAAAGCCTTACGTGTGCGGGTGGGTTAGAGGGTGTTTTCCAGGGTGGCGCGGCGTGTTCGGACGCGGAATTGGGCCCGATAACATATATTATGAAGTTAGCCTGGATCGAATGGGACATTGGAAATAATGGTTCCTGACGCCTGAAACTCAGAAAATATACAGCCTAGCTCAAAGCCGAAGCCTGGCATGCATAGGGCCCGCTGCAGCTCGCGCGTTCGGCAATAATCATAACACTAAAAACTACAAAAATCCAGACATTAATCCATCTCGTCACGTCCTGCATAACTGCCTCTCTGTGTGTCTGCATTCGGGCCTCCATTGTCGTAGGATAGACATGAGGGAAAGTTCTCAAATTCTCTTTCCATCTCGCATGCCTCGACCTCCCTCTCTCCCTCCCTCTCCCACTCTCTTTCTCTCTCTCACCCCTCTCTTCTCTCTCTCTCTCCTACCCCCTCTCTTCCCCCTCCCCACTCACTCTCTTTCTCGTATCTCTTTCTCTCTCACTTTCTCTTTCTCGCTTTCTCTCTCTCACCCCTCTCTCTATCTCCCTCCCTCTCTGTCTTTCTCTCTCCCACAGCGACCTTCCCTTCTCCCAAATTTGGACCCTGTAGAAAAGTGGAGTGCGAGCAAGGCCAATAGCAACTCCAAAATTATCTGCTTTTTCTGCGCTGGAGCCCCAGCACATGGGACGCGTTCCATTCCACGAGATGCAGGTGTACAGAATAGAAATCTTTAGTTGTCGTGTCGTCTTCGTGTTCTCTCCATTTGTCATGTTGCTTCTGACGCACTTTTTCTTCTTCTTCCCTTCTGGCAAAAGGAACAAAAATTAAAATTTTTATTTCTGCGGTTTGGACGCTTTCGAAAATTTTCGCGTGTGTCTTACCCACACTGCACAGAGGTTTCAAATGACCAAGAATGGTACTTGCGCACATCCAGTGTTGATTTGATTGGCTGAATTTCGTCGACTCTTGGGAAATCGCATTCAAACTTTTATTTCCGCCTGAGAACAATTCTGATGTTTGTCGCCACTTGTCAGAAATTTTGAGATCACAATTTTGGTGCGAAATTTATAAAACCTTGCCTTGTCGGGTTTAACGAACCGAGAGACAAACTTCAAATGAAACCTACTCTCAGATGGCATTTCTCATCATGCGCTGATTAACAAGTAACTGAACCGGCAGCTGAAAGTTTCTGCCGAAAGTTTGACCAAGGTTTCTTTTACACCAACGTCAAGGTTCTTTCGTTTTTACAAAAACCTGTCTCAACCTGTCAGTTTCCCAACAAATCTGAAATGGACGTGGCGCCACCCTGGCTCAGCTTTCTATTAGGGTGCGCATGGGAAGGATACAGAGATGATCACATGGAAAGGATGCATAGAGGATACGTGTTTGAAGGATAGATGTGGGACACATACAGATGTGGGATACACACATGGAGGAGACACGTACCGGAAGATATACGCGATAAATATAGAAAGGATACATTTTTTGGACACATGTAAGAATCACACATGTGTCATTCTTACATGTGTCCAAAAAATGACATAGAAAATTCGATTAAACAGACATAGAGGATTCGATAAAAAAAAAAGGATTGGGATACGTAGAGGATTCGTTTAGGAAGGATACACATTGATACACATACCACTAAC
>JASGXE010008831.1:0-25854 GCA_030068105.1 Sinentomon sp. SZTP_YWyxl
GAAGAGGTCCATGAATGAAAGAAAAGCAAGTTTCCAAGAACACCAATAATTGGTAGTGGTCCAAACCACGGCCTCACAACCAGATCGCACATTCTGGTTGGTGTGGGGGACGGGTATTTGGAGATGAGATCCTGGAAAAGAACAGAGAGGCAGTCGTTGACCGGGACAAAACCGGTGGACCAGAATGATCAAAAGATGAGATGAAGGGGGCCAAACCCAAACACTCTCCTTGGCTGTTGTGTTGTTGTTCATTGTTGAGCGCTGAGCAGCAGCAAATGAGCAAAGAATAAAATCGTGGTAATAAAAAAAAAATATTCATTCACTGGCTTGCCTTGCTTGAACGGGGAGTAAACCATACCATTGCCCTCGAAATCAGCGCAGGTAACGCCAGAGAAAATCAGCACAGCAGAGAGAGATGTGTTGCGGTGTGATGGGCGATGGTGTGATTGCGTGTTGTGCTTTCCATGCCAACCATGCCAACATTGCCAAGCGAAGCCAAGTCAAGCTTGGTCAAGTTTGGTGATCACAGACAGCGAAATTAAACCGTAACAACCATTTGGCGAAGTGTGACTCATCATACTTGCGCATTTTTCACGGGAATGAGTTCAACACCTCTTCTGTTTGGCCTGCAGCTGCGGCAGGCACTGAGCGCTGTGCGCTGAGCCACCACAGCGAGCAGTGAGCGTGAGCACGCAGCGGTTGGTGGCAGTTTTCTCTGAGGGCAACGATTTTCCCAGAACGAAACATGGCTGCACTTCATTGCAAACACAGTCGGCAAATGGCAGGTATACCTGTGAATATCGTTTCATGCAAAAGCATTGAACCATACGAACACAAAAACAATCCACGATTGAGTTCACGCATATTTTTGTCTTTTTTCGGTCGGAAATGTGCCTCTGATTGGAAGGTTCCCTGACCACCTCAGTCACTCTGCACTCACTCCTTTGTCTCATTAACGGAATTCATTGGGTTCGGCCCGGCCAGCTGCCAGATGGGACGGGTTGTCGACTGCCTCCTTGGTACTGCTCCCATACTCGGTTCCAATCCCAAAGTGCCCGCGTGTAAAATGGGCTCATGCAGTGAGTGGCATTGCCTTGCCATTGGTTACGCCAGGCTGAACACGCAAGACGTGCAGACCGGCTGGCAACATTATTCAACAGATCAACGACTATACCCACGTATTTATAGCCAAATCTTGCGCAATAGGTACATGCTTGGTACCTGGTTAGAGGTGGTTGCACCTGAGCCTAAAGCTGTAAAGCTGCTCTTCATTCCATCCCGACTTGGTGAGATGAATGACCGAAATTAAATAGCAGAGACATTTCGTTTCACATCAATAAACAAGAGTGTTGCTTTGTTTTCACACATTACGCATGGAGCACACATCTTCTCTTGTTCAGAAAGCGCAATGGATTTTCACTTCGGGCTTTGGACTTAACAGGCGGTGATTCTTAATCCTCACTGAGATTGATTGGTGGTGTAAAACTGTGCATTTTGTTGAGCCAATAACAGCAGAAGGAGAAGCAGTTGAGGTTGATTCTTCCGTTTCGTTGACAGAAAGACAAAGTTCGCTGAAATGAAAACGTCAAAAGCATGAAAACCGGAAATGCACTAAACCATTGTTGACAAATTCCGTGGGAGGCAACTGTTAAAGCAGATAAAAAGGAGATCGAAGTGATCGACATGCCTGAAGGCGATCAGGAATTCGAATATGTCATATCGACGTGTGGGATGTGTCTCAATGCCTACATGGTGGCCTTGATTTCTGCAAATTATTGAAACATCGCCGTCGTCCTGCCTGACAGGTACCTTCTACTCAACCCGGAAGAGAAGAGACCAACAGACCACTGCGCAGCTGCCATCGCAACTGCCGCAGCTGCAGAACCCCACCACCTCGATTGATGCCTCGGTCATCCCTTGCCACCACAGACGCCTGCAACTGCACAAGATTGGCAATTGGCGGTGATGTGAAAAATGAATGTTGCAGTCACGTTGACCATGATGGTCAAAGCGGCGGAGGAGGTACAGGTGTTGGTGTCGGTTGTGGTGCTGGCAGAGAAGCAGCATGTGACGACGACGTCGACGATTGCGTGCTCTGCTGCAACAGGCACCGTCGTTCAGTTTGTTGTGAATGTGAACCGGTGAAGATTGGCAGTGTCGAGTTGGGCCTTGGCATTTACAACGGCATTGATCGTCATGCAGTCGGCAGTGATGCAAATTTCAGTGCCAAAACTTCAGTGCCACTGCCACGTGCAGACCGAACTTGGCCAACTCTCTCGTCCGTGCCTTGCGATGGTGACATTGCTGGAAGGGTTTCCTTTGTCCCACCTGCTGGTGACTCCTTCAACGCGTCAATACTCGACCAGGAAGAGGACCAATTCAGCAGCCAGTTTTCAAAAGCTGTTGAGAAACCACAGACCAACAGCAGCAATCCTTCGATGCTCGGAAACGAACTTCATCAGTCTGCAATTGTCATTGGCGAAGTTTCTGGTCGACATCAAAACGAGCGATATCTTCCTGAAACATTGATGAACAACGAAACTTGTGACTCTGTTCGCTTCGGCCGCGATCCTCGACCTGCGCAGCAAACAACGCCCAGTTCGACAGGACAGCAATCGACAAGCGGCAGAAGCGATGAGCAGAAGAGGCTGAGCCAAGGCCGAGTGGGGGAAGTAAAGCGTGCTTCCATGCGACGGATGAAGCACATCCGTTTGCCAATCCGTTCTTCGTCAGTTGATGAAAGCGAACACATGACCATGAACAAATGTCATCAGGATGATGGACATGACCACGATGCAACGAGCAGCGTCCTTCGGTTTCCATTGTCACCTTCCACTGCCGTTGCCCCAAGCTCAGCAGCTCCTTCTTCAGCAGCAGAAGGAATTATTACTCAACGCACAAGATCGAGCTCACTCGGTACGGTACCAACATCATCAGGATCGGCATACGACCAACCTTCTGGAGTCATCTCCTATGACCCTCGGACTCCGATGGCCACCTACTCGCCAATTGACCATGATGGTCAGTGTGTGCCCGCAAACAGCACAACAGCAACAGCTCAGGGACCACCCGTGGCAGAGCTTACTGATTCCCAGGAAGGAGAAGAAGAACATCGAATGACCTGACGGCAGCGATTGGTGACACTCCTCTGACGAACAGCATGATTGTGACCAACCACGTTCCAATGCTGAATTCCCAGCTATCAGAGGAGAGTGTTGGTGCTAGTCATTGCATTCGAGCCTCTGCTCCTGCATCTGCAATGGGCAATCAATCAGCTGAGCAACGAGAGGATCAATAATCGTCATTCGAGGGCAGATTCAACTGAGCAACGGCTGCATTTATCAGGTGTCCCAACCAGAACCAATTATCTTTCGGATAATCCTTTAACCGCATCTGACGAGACTCAAAACGGGTTAAACAACAGGTTGGACCACGAACCCAAATATTTATTCAACTTTTTAAAAGTATAGCATTAAGTTTCCTTAATTCATTTATGGATGTGTTCCAAGAGCCCAATGATTTCCGGATCCCAAGTGGTTGGTGTTGGTAGGATGCAATGTTGCGGTTTCGGAACGAAATTGTCGTTCCTTCTTCAGGAGTGGTGCGCAATGCACAGTGAGGAGCAGTGTTCCTATCAAGGAGGTCGGACAAGCCAAATGTTAACTGAGTAATGCCCAGTTTATCCAACGATAGTTAACTTTAATCAATGCTTAAATTACACTTAACTATCGATTTTGGTTTTTCCATCTTTAGTTAAATTCGTTGCCATGGAAATTAACCAATCGATAGTTAAAGTTAACCATTAGTTAAATTTTAACCTATAGTTAAGTTCTTCTGTTTATTGAACAGTAGTTAGAGCTTAACCTATGGTTAAAACCCAGTAATCAGTGGTTAACTTTAATCATCCCTTTTTCGCTGATTAGCCGTTGGGATGCTCTTATGTGTCGGCTGTGTAAAATGAGAACAAAACTGATAATCATCAATTTCATGTAAGACGACTCAAAATGCAGGATCGAGGAGACTTTTTGTCAACAATCAAAAAAATATTCGGTTTTTAGGGAATTGCGCTCTTGCCATTCATCTCATCTGAAGGTGGTCTGCCTTTTCAAGATGGTGGGTAGGTACCCACTTGCGGTTTTGGCATTGATGTCCTGTCGTGGTTCCCTTTTTCTGCCATTCTTCCATCGATATAACGTACCTGATATCACAACGCAGAAAGTTTGGATGGTGCCACAGGATCAGAAGTGCATTTTTTTTAAGTGCCACAGGATCAGATGGGTGGTTTCTGGATGCCTGAAGAAGGAAAGACAATTTCGATTCGGAGGTGATTTCGAATTTTTTGCGATTTCTCATTATTGAGAGATCGCACCGCTCCAGTAGGCCTCGTTCGGCCCTTTCGGAAACGCACTGAAATTCATTTTGTGATGTTAACAGGCAAACGCCGTTTGGAGCATCATTCTGAGATTGAGTTCAGGTCTTGCTGCAACCTAATGGAAAAAAGGGATCCCAAACAATGGAGGCATATTCGAGGTGAGGAAGAACAGTGGGCAAATGCCACAAGTTTTCAAGTTGGAATCAGGCAATCAGCATGGTATTTTACGAAAATGAACATGTCATTCCCAGAAACAGAAATGTGGACACCTGTCGTATCCGGGAATTGATATTATTGATTGATTGAAGGACTGTGTTTGAGAGCGTTTCCCATAATCATACACTCGATAAAGATTACAATTTGAGCCAATTTGAGGTAAGATTTCAATTCGCAATAATGAAGTGAAGTCGGTCGATAAGTGGAAAGGATCGAGGACCTTTGAGAGTTGAGGACCTTGAAAGGGTGAGACGGACACGAGGGTTGCAGTTCGGAATACCGGCCGACATTTCAAAAATGCTGGCCTGAACGAGTTTTACCACAAGCTGAAGTCACCTAAATAGGATAGGAAGATTGTCAGGCTAGGTTAGGTTAGGTAACGTTGAGTTCGCAGGTTAGATTAGATTAGGTTGGGTTTGGGTTGGGTTAGATTTGGGTGTTCACAAAGCAAGGGTGCCAACTCGTCCAGTCCAATGTCTGCAGGTGATCCGAACCGACATGAGAGCATGCACCGAAGAATTGGCACGGACATCGGTGGCTCAAAACGGTGTTGGGCTGCAGAGAATTCCATAGACCAACGAACGTTTATTTACCGCTGAACACCGACGACTGAAGTTAACCGGGTGAATTGGAAGATGTGTCAGAGAAGATGATTTGTGAGCTCTCGTTTGGTGCCATATACTTCACCCCATGCATTTGTTTTTTTTTTGTTTCTTTTTTTTCAGGATGTTGCCAACGACCAATCCAGATGCCGATCATTCATCTCCTCGTCCACCTCCCCAAAGAGAAGAGTCTGTCAGCGCTTCGGGAAACGCAAACGGCATGACTTCAACTTCAGGAATCGACCAGAACATGAACGTGAGTCAGCAACAAGGTGATGGGGATGGCAGACCATCATCAACTGTTGCTACAACACCCACCACCATCACAGCCGGGGCTAGTGATGGAGGAACATTGCCGTCTGGGGCCAATGATCACCAGCACCAACGGGACAGCGATGGCGGCATGGGTGGACACAGCGGTGGCACTGCTGCCACTGCAGCTGACAAATGGCCCAACCAATTCTGCTGTCCCTTGGCACTGATCAGCTGCACACTGGGAATGTGTTCCATCTGTCGCTTTGGATATTTGAGCATCGAATTCGGTGGTAAGTACCTACCTGGGTGCATGATGGCAAAAATGTTGGTGTGATTGATGACTGATGTGTGGACAGTTTCTCCGACTGAAATCGAAAGCTTTGCATGGACAGGCACCGCCTACACAGATACCTACTCGCATGCAGATCCGTCAGATCAATACACAAAGATAACTTTGTGTACACCGACTCAGACTTTCAAAATACCCGGGGCCAAGGAGATTTTTGTCAGACTTTTGAAGCTCGGGGCAATGTTATTCCCCATCTATAGTAAGCTCTGTTAAATGCATGCCTGCATGTAATGTGTTTTGCGGCGCATGCGAAATGGGGAATTACATTGCCCCGTGCTTCAAAAGTCTGAAAAATCGCCTGTGGCCCGGGTATTCAGAATGGCTCCGAAAACCTCAACCCACAACTCGATGCTTTTGCATCTGTCTCATCTCGTGTTGGAGGCCGATGTCGTGTTACATATGTTCAATTTCAACGGGAGAAACTGAATGCGAGGTTTGGTTTTACCCCTAAACATTTTGACACATGCGGAAACGTCCATTGTTCATCTGCCACAGACAAAAGGTTAAGATTTCTTCTTGGTGGGGACTTTTGCACTTTGCAGGAATTTAATTTTTTCATGTGGGCGGCGCACCTTTTTTACCCGTCCTTTCGCGCGCATTGTCCTTTTCTGTTCCATTTTTTGATCGCCAGTAAAATCCTTTCATCCGTTGGTGACGTCGCAGAAAATGTGTAGGTACCAAGTTTCGATCGAATCTTCCAGAGAAATCGACATTAGCCCATTCTTTCGATTTTCTTTGATCTTTCTATTTCTCTTCAAACAACTCACGCGTGGCCCATCTCTTTGAGGGCACATTATAAGTGGTGATTCGACCAATGTTCAACCACCCGGTAACACTTTCGCCTACCTGCCTGCCGTCGCAGCCTCCACTGCTGGCATGGTCCAGTGAAGGGATGCTTGGCCCTTGATCACAATGTTTGATTAATCCTTTTTAATGCAATTTTCAGCAGCGTTGTTAATCATAATTTTTGTCTATCTCTCGTTCTTAACACAGCCCTGGTCAAAATAGGAACTTTCCTGAGAAAGAAAACTTTTTTCGTTTCTGGGATAGTCCTGGGAAGTACCTATTGCAATAGAGGAAACACACAAGTTTTTGAAGACAGAGCTATTGAATTCACAGTTTTAGGTGATGGGGAAAAATAATAATTGAATGAGCGGAACAAACCCTCGCAGAATTCGTTCACTTGTGTGACTTGTGTAGTTCTGTTTGACTCAAATGTTACTCCTTTTATGTCTCACACATCCATCTATTTGCGTACACCAATGCATCCACGATACCCTCCTCTGGTTTTGGTTTTGGACGGTGGGCTGTGTGAGATGATGACTGATGGCTGCTATAACTGCTTGAGCTGAGTTCATTGTTCTCTTCTTTGTGTGTCATGTGCGAGAACTTACGTGTTATCTCCCTGTCCCATGTGCTCTTCCAAGTAGGCTATTCTTGGTCCCATGTGCTCGTTGTTGCAGGTCTTTCTTTCTTTGAAAAATATTTCCCGCTTTGTTCCGTTTCTGGTTGACTTAACACACAGAGCATTGAGAAGTCAACGGACGATTTTCATGGGAAATTGAGTCAACGAATTTCTCACGCAAAAAAAAGATGACATTTTTGCTGCAACGACGACCGGTGTGAATGAGTGTGACTTCCGCGTGGGAGACACCGAGCCAAACAATAATTCCCTTCCCGACCAGACTGACTTCCTTTCCATCTGTGTATTCGGACGAACAGTTGGAGATAGTTATGTATAAAGAGGGGCATTCATCTTTCTGACACGGCACCTGCCTCAACACGTGACTGTTTGAGAGCAAGAAATGGCTCTCATTCAACGTGTTTCGAATGCGAGTATCGCTTCGCTTCCGCTTGTCAATACCTTTCGTGAGTGTTTGCCAAATGCCAATTTCCGCCTTTGAAACTGCCAGAGTCAGATTCAGATTCGGATTCGAATTGACTTTGAATACTTGGTAACAGGTCGGAATACCGGCCGACATTGAACTGAATGAGTTATCATCATTGCTCTCTGATATACTTTCGCTAACTAAACCTTACCTAACCTGACCTAACCTGTTCTGACACACCTTTCCTAACCTATCCTACCCTACCCACATCGTCCTGACTTCCTATCCTATTTTGGCCACTTGAGCGTGTGTTAAAACTCGTCCAGTTCAGCTTTTTTCAAATGTCGGCAGGTATTCCGAACTGCAACCGAATACTTGAAATCACTTCAGCTGTTCTGTTCTGTTCGCTGAACAAGTCTATCGCAACAGGAATATGATGTTTCCCTGGCTCCCCAACACTTCCCAGGCCCTGTTGGAAAGTCCATCATCCGTACAAATCGGCTCTTTTTTGACCAGTTGATTTGTTGTCTGGCACCTCAACCCAACCCCACCCAGAACCCCACCAGGCGAATCGGCATCTCTCATGAACTGAGAGATCGATGGGAATTCCTTCCTTGTGATTTTATTTATTTTATTATGAATTGGAACAATACTGCCACGAGGGCTCCGGTGGCAGGCAGGCAAAACAGTACAACAAATTAAGACAAAAAGTCGTTATCAAAGAATAAACATAAAAAATATCAAAGCGCAATAGTTGTGTTCCCAACATGATGGATCAAAACAAAATCACACAAAAAGCTGTTTGATATTTTCTGTGTTCGGATATATCAATGTTTTCTGTTCTGCTACATGAATATCAATAGCTTTGGGACGCACGTCAGGTACCATAATCGACCCCGAACCGAAAGGTTACTTCGTAACCGTAAGGTCAGAAATTAATGGAATGAAAATGCGAAAACTCAAAACTGAAATTTGAAATATTTTGGATATCAGCTGGGCAGTGGTGAGATCAAAAGGTCCCAACCGGGTTAACGCCTGCGAGTTGCGGAGTAAATTTTCGACTTTTCCTTCAGTGCGGCGAAACTTTACCTCACTGCTCGGAGCTATGTGTTAACCCCGTGAAGTGCTCCAAGGACGGCACCAAACGGAATTTTTAGGTTTTGATTTGCCATGCCCATGCATCCATCACAGATCTTTTTGAGATGTGGAGCACCTCATCTACGAATTTTATGCACTTCATGTTTTCGTTTCGTGTTAGGTCATGCTCTATTTTAGACTGCGGATTATCTGCTCGTCATTTGATTGATAAAAGCAACGCCTTTACAGCTTTGGGTAAAAGGAAGTGGTGTTGCAAGGTATTTGATTTCGAGACCACTGTGGGTTGGTTTTCCTGTGCATTGAAGTAAATTTGAGCGCAAATTCGATGAAAGCGGGTCTTTGCTTCATTTGCTGCACGACTGGCTGGCTGACAACTCAGGCCGACGCTGTTGTTGCCTGACTGCATTTTTGTGGTGCTTTCATTTCATTTGTGCCTCTGTGCATGGTGTTCGAGTTCGATCAGGCGGCAAGAGGGCGCTTGGCTTTGCTTTGAGCCAAACCCCAACCGAATCCCGATTCCCCATTGGTGCATGAGTTTGACGATTGCCATTTCAGGAAGATGCAATGGTGATTGGTGATTGGATTGGATTGTCCAATTTCATTCTTATCCTGTGCCGCATTGCACTGCTGCACTGTCATTTTGCTGAAGCAACCTGCTCGTGATGCAATTTCCATTGGAGCAGTTTTACGGTCGCGAATTAGTTCACTTTTGCGAATAAATTTAAAAGCCCACGCCTGCATTGCACCGCACTGCTGGCCTCTTCCTGTCTTTCGGTATCGCATCTGATTTGTATGAATGACTTTAAAAAGCGAAGACTTTCCTTCCTCCTGGATTGTTACATTTGCAAGGCAGAATTGACAGCCATGCGGCGGGTGGCACGGCACGAAACTTTTTGCACACGTTGGGCTCGCAAGGAGAACAATGCCCCATAATCGTAGCCCAACACCGCTCTGCAATCAAGGGAAACTATATCCGGATCAGGTTTACGGCACATGCCAACCCGCAGTATTTCCGAAGAGAATCATGCTCTGCAGAGAGGAGACGTGTGGCTTGTGACATATGGTTTCTCTCTAGTGAAATCTGCCAGGCCTCTGTCTTGGACCTGGGGCTTGGCGTTCTTTTCGTGCGCAGTGTGATGCTGCATACGGGACCTCCTTCTTAACTTCCCATCCGAAGGACGAGGGACTTTGGCCACTAAACCCCCTTCCAGAAACACAACCAGAGGTCCCTATACTGCACACATTCAAGGATCCTTGTTTCATGAGAAGCTTGCTAAGGGGAGTAACACTGCATTCCGCCCTCTTCGCATCGAGGTTGCTGGAGTTGAGAAGCGTTTGGCAAAAATACGAGTATATGTATACATTACGAAAAGCAATGGGTCCTGATTTGGTCCTGATCAGATGGCCTTTTCCTGAACGCTAATTGAATGAACGTCTGAGATCTGTCCAAATAGCATCATTCTCACTTTCCGTTTTCTTCAGCATTTCAGCTAATGGAGTGAGGAGCTGCCGCTTGATTGAAAGAAAGTGTTTTTTGTTGTTTTATTCATTTTTTTCTTATCATCAAATCTCAACAATGAGGACATAGAACGTCAAACGACAAAAAAATGAAGCAAAAAGCAAAGGACAACAAAAGACAACAATTCGATGAAGATGTCTGGGCTGCAACGAAATTAAACGGGATGACAAGTACACATTGGAAAACCATAACAAGCATGCAAAAAGTGGGGCCGAAGAGGGAAGGGCATTCCACTCGCCAACTGTTCGGGGGAAAATGCTGTTGAAGTGCTTATTCAATTTCAAGTTGGGGCATTCAATAAAGTGGCTGTTGTCCGTGCAGCGACGAACAATCCTTTGGGAAAAATTTGATGGCAACGAGGTGGAAATTGCACCTGCCCTTAATTATGGGCTTAATTATGGCCCTTAATTATGGGTCATGGAGAAACTTCAGGCGTCTGTTTGGTTTTGCCCTGTCTATTTGTATTCCTGTCTGAAAATAGGAAAAAGGGTGGGTACCCCACCAGTTTGAGATCCGAGAAAAATGTCCTGTGTGACTCAAATGCTGTTATGATGTTGATATGCCTGCTGATGACGTTGGTAGGAACATTGAAAACTGGTCAATGCAAATGCTGTTGCTGTGTTCATTGATTTTAAGAAGGCATTTGATCTTGGACCGCATCACAAAATTTCGAGTAAAATCTGTGATTTAAAAATTGATTTCTATTGGTTTCCACCGTTTTTGTGTTATCTAAAGAAAAGCCGACTTTTGGACGGTCGACGACAGTAAGCTGTCAACATTGCAGGCGCAGTGTCGGGGTGTTTCTGTTTATTGGGATGTTTCTACTGGTGCCCCGCAGGGAACTGTCCTTTGGACAGCCCAATTACCTTTATGGTGCACTGTATTTGCCCAGTTCACTTTCAGGCCCTTATTCGCCTAATTGTCTTTCTGGCATTTCTGTGCTCAATTGCTTTTCTGGCATTTCTGTGCTCAATTGCTTTTCTGGCATTTCTGTGCTCAATTGCTTTTCTGGCATTTCTGTGCTCAATTGCTTTTCTGGCATTTCTGTGCTCAATTGCTTTTCTGGCATTTCTGTGCTCAATTGCTTTTCTGGCATTTCTGTGCTCAATTGCTTTTCTGGCATTTCTGTGCTCAATTGCGCTTTTCTGGCATTTCTGTGCTCAATTGCTTTTCTGGCATTTCTGTGCTCAATTGCTTTTCTGGCGCAACGTGCCACTTTCCCGGTCGTACAAATCGACACAAATCGAGTACACAGACGAAGTCCTGGCAAAATCCTCGTCAAAATTCGACCCTTTAGAACCAGGTTTACTGAATTTCTCTATTTGGCACCGATGTGTTACCTCGGCTCGCTTGTCGTGCAACGCGAATTATTATTTTTCTTTGTCTCTCTCTCATTCTCTCCTTTTTTCTGCTCCTGTTATTTTCAGCCAATTTCATCGTTCAGTTCGTTTTCCTGTCTCTGATATTTGGAATACCTCTGCTCAGTTTGGTCCTTGCTCTGGGTCAATACAGCAGATCAGGAGTTGTCGGCATTTGGACATGTCGCCACTCTTCCACGTAAGACACGATCACGATAGCTTTATATCTATTTTCTTGTTTGTGAAAATGAAACCTACAGGTGATCTATTTGAGAGGTTTGATGAACTCACTTCACTTTTTACAGAATTTTGGAGTTGGGGGCAAGAATACAGAAGATCTGAAGAAATTTTTTATTTGAAGCAGGTACCAATGGGACAGATAAATTTATGGTGTGACCATAGGTAAACTCGCAGAGAGCAAATCATGGAACTGTCTTAAAGAACTGCGTCATAAAGAACAGTCTTAAGTATCTAGCTGACTTAAGTTTTGGTACAAGAATTTGCAACGCGCAGAAAGGAATAGTTGGCAGCAAAAATAGAACTTTTTCTGCTTTAACAAGGTATGGGATTATCGGCGCTCGGCGCATGATGGCCAAACTATGAGTCCCATCGCTTGCTCATCATAACATATCATAACAGAACCCGTCATCCATCACGGATCAAGCGGGAACGTCGCCAATTCCACTGATTGGTATAGTTTTCTGGCGTTTTTACGGATTCAGAAAACTTTGGTGCGGTTGAGATTGAGATTGAGAATGAGAATTGAGATCTCATCAGGATGGATCCCGCATCACCTTTGCTTCCATTCTTATTTCATTTAAAATAATGCTAAAACTGACATTATTGATATGCTTATGTGAAAACAATAATGGCGATATGTTTGTGTCCCCTATGGCCTATAATAACTGAGAAGCTGCACAATTGGTGCTGTTTTTTGCAGACAGACACTTGTGTTGTTGAGTTGCACGAAAGCGATGCGAAGCTTTTGGGTTCCAAACACACAACCTTCACCTCTTGTCTGCAGGATGTACCTACCTTTTCGGCCGTAAATTGTGTTTGTGCGCACTTGTGCTGACTGCGACTAGGAGATGGGGTGGAGGTGGAGTGGTCGCAGTGGGGGGACAGCTCATTCTGATCCGTGTGTTTCAGGTCATTATTATTAGCCATTCCACTGCACTGTTCCAAGCATCTGTGCACTCATTTTTCATTTTGCACAAATGCACTCGTCATACTTATTCGTATTTTGACCATGTGTGGGATTTAAATAGGTTTGGGTTTGGCGCTTGCAGGAGGTGTTTGGCTCAGCAAATTGCTCTGTTGATTTCGCTTTTTCACTTCATTTCAGCAAAACTCTTTCCTCGTTCGAAAATCAGAGAATGGAATTGGGCGAATGTAATTTGCATGTTTTTTGCTTTTTGTTTCACTCTTGCTTTCTGCATCACGCAGGACTCGCATACCTGTTTGAATGACATTAGGCAGATAGGTATAGGTACATGCCAAATTGCTCACCTGATGATAGATAATGGCTTTCGGTTGTAGGTACATGGGTGGTCTTTACTCGTCGTCATCAGAATGATTTTCTGGATTTTTTTTCTATCCTATCATCGACTATGTCTTCGTTTATGTGTCTGGTTGTGGTGAGTGCACAGAGACAGATCAGACAAGACAGAAGATTGATAGATGGGTAGAAATGTCCCAGTTCACTTCCATGCAATGTTCCCCAAAATCCAAAAAACCCAAATTGTGGATTTTGGCGCAACTGAGATATGAAGATTGTGAGTCGCCGTACAAAAGTCATGTGTCGAGGGCAGATTCTCAAAAGTTGACGAAACAGAACATGCTCGCAGTTGGTTGCCAAAAATCACTGAAAATCTTCTCTTTCGGGCGGAGGTTTTATTTCCTCGCCATCTAGCGCACGCAGCCTCTTCTTGCAGGCCCTTCACGATTTGCGAGTCTCCTTCAGCCGTTGGGTTCAGTGAATTGGGTGGCAGATCAATAATTGTGCCAGCCTTCCGCTCTATCCGCGGCATTCGCAAGCCGCCGCATCTCGATCCACCGCATCCGCCGCATGTCGTGCGGTGGCGATACGTGACTCGCTATCTTAACAATGGCACAGAATAACCAAATTGGCACACATCAACCAAATTTTGTTTCGCTTTTAACCAATTACCACTTCGAACTTTTGAAGCAATGGTTTCTTCGGGCCACGGATTCCGACAGCTGCCATGGTGGGTTACCATGGTTACATATCGAACCGCCGCATCCCGAGATATTCGGTTGCTTTTGTGGCGTTTAAAATGATGTATGGTGCAGGAAGTGTGATGTTTTTAACCTGCGGACCAACGATTTTCAAGCAAACAGATTCCCTTGAAAAAGTTCGCCTGTCTTTTTCAGGTGACACACTCCACACATCAATTGTAAATGATGTGTGTTGCATACCCGATTGGTGAATAAGGGGCAAATACGTTTGCTTTTGCATTCAATGAACTGGTGACTCGTCCAATGTCTTAAATTTGCGGGAAGTGACTTGTCATGTCCAGTGCCCCTGTGATATCTGGTTGGGCTGGGTCACAGCAGATGCTCGAATTGGCCGTCGTCCTCCTCTGTGCCGAGCGCCAACACCAGCCGACGCCACTTGTTCCGTCGAACTCGGCGTCAGACCTCTGTGTGTTGGCCTGTTCTCATGTGATTGGCTGCCGGCATAGCTCGTCTCTTGTGTTAGCTTCAGTGGCGAATATGCGGCCCTTCCATCCTGCGGGCCTCAAAAGAAGTCCAATGGGTTCAAATCAATCGATCTTGCCGGCCAATCGATTGGGCCTTGCCGGCCGATCCACCGGCCTCGGTAATATGAGGCGAGGTGGTTTCGTGCGATAGAACACTGAAATGGGCCGGTCCCAGTCATGCATGCAGAATCAATGCAGGTGAAGTGGGGACATTTTTGATGAGAATCTTTGATTGCATTTTTCTCGGTTCCCTTGCAACATTCTGGAATTCGGATTAAGGATTATTAAACAGGGTCTAACCAAGCACATTTTGTCGAATCTGATCAAAACATAACTTCTCGTTCCTTTCAAACATCAATTTGAAAATATCTATGTTGCGGTTACCACTTGCCCGTCCGGTTGGTATGGGGTGAGTGGGGACACGTATCTTTCTTGTCAAATGCCTATTTGACTGAGTTCAAAGCAAGAATAAGTGCCAGGCGGAGCGGAAAGTCGGTAGGTCCCGATCCTGGACAGGGCATAATCTGACTTCAATATGGAGCATTCGGGAAATCGTCATGCGGATCGTGTCTGCAGCGCTGGCTATTGTCCTTGTGCACTTTGTGGGGCTGTCATCGATTGCATCCATAACAATGTTTTTTTATCAGCATAAAGCGTGCCATTTCTGCCTGAAACAAACTGGTCCCCAGTTCCTGGGACGGCAAACAAAACCAAAAGACATTCGGAACAGCACGCGTAAACGTCTGTGGCTCCGGGACGAAATTCTGGCCATCAAAGAACGAAAGGCTACGGCGCAGATCATCGATCAACAATCATTCGTCAACATGGGAACGATTGGAACCCGCGTCTGAAGAAACCATTGCTTCATGAACGTGGAAATGGCAATTGGTGAAGGTGAAGGACGAAATAAATTATTTGGTTGAGATGTGGTTGGTCATTCTGTGCCATTGTTAAGATGGCGAGTGCCTCATCGGCACCGCTCGAGATGCGGCAGATGCGGTGGATCGAGATGCGGCTGCTGGGGGCGGAGGGCTGACTGACACAATGAAACTGCGGCGTCGCAAATTGTGAATCCTGCGTACCTTGTCGAAGCATTTTCACTGGACATTTTCAGTTTCTGTTCAGTTCACTTTTGAGAATCTGTCCACGACACATGACTTTTATGCGACGACCCACAATCTCAGTATAACGCCAAAACAACCACAATTTGGGCTTCTTGGAGTTTGAGGAGGCACTGCGTGTCAGAGGAGGCTCGGAGCGTATTTTATCACTTTCAAGTTTCACGTACTGCGTAGAACAGTCCTGATAGTTTGACAGATCTGCGGTGAAATCTTAGCTCTCCCATGAACACCCCAAATGGGCCTATTTTGGGGCTCTATGGGGGGCATGGAAATTGGGGCCCGGAGCAAATTTTAATGGCAAATTTCGATTTGTTTTTTACTATGAAAAACGTATATATCCACGAATTTTAATCACAGGATACCCTTTAGCGTACCGCTTCTAGCTAGATGAAGGATTTTTGTTTTTTTTTCAAATTGTCGTGAGCTCTCAATAACCCAATAATTCTGACGGACCGCTAGAATTCAAAAAATAAAAAATCCTTATTTTTATTTTACTCAGCAGAACCAGAACCCCCATAAATCCTGTTGGCTTACGTTGTAATGCAGAATCTTCGTGAGATACATTGGACAATTTGAATTCATTTTTTCGATCTATTCATCTGCTTCTTCTCTCTCTCTACACAGAGAAAAATGATTTGTTGTGGCGACACAAAAATGAGTTGTGGCAACTCATTTTGTGTTGCCACAACAAATCATTTTTTTCTGTGTAGCTCTCTCTTCCACTTTTTCTTCAACTCCATTCTGGGTCCCTTCCCTCCCTCTCCCTCCCTTCATCCCTCTTACTGTTCTCTTTGCAGCAAATATACCTATAGAAGGAAAAACTGAGATGATTTATTTGTGTTACGTTTTTATTTTGAAGTTGTCTCTATCAACCTATAGGTATGTATATCTCTCTCTGCCTATTTTGTACCTGCACAGGGAATTGGTTCCGGAATCTTGATCATCCTGTTCCTCATCTCAATCTACACGGCTGTTTCTGTTTCTTGGATGTTTGTCTATTTCCGAGATTCATTTGTTACGACAAGCGACGGACATTTCAAATGGGCCGAATGCCACCCGTTTTACAGAGGTGAGTCATGTGTCATGTGTCACGGGGTGACAGGAGCTCATGCTGACACACTTTCGGTGCGGAATCACATCTCCCTGGTCCGAGGCGTTGCACTGTTCAACCAAAAGTGTCGCATGGCCTTTTTCGTGTCGGCAAATGTTGTGTGTCCATTTCTCCTTGGTCGGTTATATTCAACAGAGGTGTCGACCACGGGGGGCCAGTTTCAACGCGATGGCGGCACTGCGACAGAGAAGGCTCTGTTGGGCTGCTGCCTGTGACGTCATCGGCGGCAGAGGAAACAGGAGGCGACCAGCAGACAGTGAACGGAACTAAAATGCTCGTGACAAATTTGGGAAATTTCAAATTGAGCAAGACCCAAGGTTATTCTATTAACTTTGGTGTCGACTTTGATTTTGTCACAACCTTGAATTTGCAATGCCGGGGTTTTTCAAACTGTGTTGACTTTGAAATCAGTAAGCAGGCCTGAGTCGAGGCACCGTATCAAATTGATTCTGATCAACGGCATGTGCCGTGCGAGCGCAAGATTAGGATGTATGTACAAATAACAAAAAATAACAAAACAACATACATCTAGCAAGTTGAAATAGCGTATTATTCTTGTTCGGATGCATAAATAATGGGCTCATGACTACATGTTTTTCTTACTTTATAGTTGCCAAAGTATTCGTAATCGCACTCTTACCAACAGCCTTTTTTGACCAATATCTTCGCTCAACTGTAGGTACTCGTTTTGAGTAGTCATTTTCCTTTCTTGGTCAATTGTCCTGTGTGCTTATGTGTCCGTTTTTGTTGACCTTCTTCTCAACGGGTGTACCATTACAGATCAGGGGAATGTTCTCCCACCGCCCCGCTGCTAAGTGCCTGCAGTATTCGCACACATCTGCACTGTCATGTGACGGTTTCGCGCAGGGATATTTGTTTGTTCTCAGTTACGAGCAATGTCTGTACCGCGATGACTTTACAAGGCTCGGATCCAATAATTTTGATGTGACCTCCCCCTTCGATGCAGTCTGAGTGGATGGCGGAGGATTTGCACAAAGCTGTGATTTGCGATTTTGTCACCAAGCTTTGATTTACAATGAAATAAATTTGCTGTCAAGTTGTTTTGTTTTTTTCTGCATTTCTGCCATTCAATAGGTTCTCTTCTCTTTCTACTTATTTTCTCTCCATCCGCAGATTGTTCATTGTACAGGAATTCTTCGAAATTGGGCGAAAATGTGGCCGACTACTTCAAGTGAGTTATCGTCTTCTGTTCAATGATAGGGGTTTTGTTGTGTTCCATCCGTTTCCCTTGTGTGTGGTGGTCATTTTCGCCAATCTCGTCTCTTGGAACATTGCCTTTTTCGCATCGTTATGTTTTGATTATTGTTTCACAGTTTGCTTATGCTCTCTTCCCATCGCCACCGGCCGGGCAAAAGGAATCTTTTTAATGCAAAGTCTGGACACACCGTCCTCGCCTGTGCCAACCGACGGCAAGCGCAGCGCCGAAAACTTACGGAACCCCATCGGAAGCCCACGAAAAACAATTGACTTTGCGCCAGTTTTGAGGCACAACAAGAATGTTAGGAGTTTTGCAGGGCGCGACGCCATGTATTCCACATGGCCTGAGTTGAAACCGAGTTCCAATGTGCGAAGACTCCTTGGCCAGGAATGTATAGGAATTATTGCTGCCTTAGACAGCGGCAAATAAACGCTGTTAATTCCCCGCTCAATGGGTATATACAGGTTCCTCTTTCCAAATGATAAAATGAGCGTGGACAGATAGGACGCAGTATGAAATCAATCTACCAAACTTTTTACTGTATTGCGATACGTATTTTTGTCCTTCAACAGTGGAGTTGTCCTTCAACGGAGAAATGTTGAACTGCCATCGTCGTCGTCGTTTGATGGAAGTGGACCCACGGATCATTCTCATGCTGATGCAATTGATGACGTCACTGGTCAACTCTATCCATATCTTCCTGGTTCCGGTTCCTCTTCATCCGGTTCTCATCTGTCCATCGGCGGAGGAACAGGAGTGGGGACGGGTGGTGTCAAATTCCAGGTCCTCTTCAATTTGGCAGTTGTCTGGACTTTGGCATTTGTCTGTTTGAGCAAAGGTTTGTCCTTTGTTTCTTTGTCATTTGTTTGTGTTTGGCCATGGCTTTCAGGCGATCCTAACTGAAACATCCTTTGACAAGCGATAAAACAACCAGGACAAAAATGCTCCAGAGAAAAATTTGCTGCAGGGCGCAGAGGAATAATGATCAAGCTGCGCACTTCCAATCAGGGTTCTAATTCTGCGCTACTACACGGGCGCCACATTGAAGGAAATCGATTTATTATATTTTGTAGTGACTGTGGATTAAATTGAGGAAAGTCTTTAAAATTTCAGTTTGTGCATGATTTTAGCATGATGGTTGAATTTTAGCACATTCCTAATTTATTTGCTGAAATTATTTGGCTGAAGACCCTTGAAGGGTGCAAGATCCTCGGTGGCTTCCATGGAAGCCAATAACATACAAAGGGTTAGGAGACTGTGTCCGACGAGTGGTTGTTTCCAGTAGAAAAAGCAACCATGTTTACCACTACTCAATGAACTAAACTAGTTAATTCAGTCATTGCTGACAGCATCTGTTAAAAGTGGCTAGCAACAGATTCGCTTCCTTCCTCAGTTTATACTCCATGCATTATGTCATTGTGTCCGACAACAAAAGGGCTTCTTTATGGCCAATAACAATTTCGCATGAGTAAAATCGCACCAATTGCTGGGGATTCGGCTGGGAAGAATGGCAAGACAAAATTTGGACAATGTGAGGACTTTGCTGAAACACTCGCGATAATTGAGGACACTGCCTGAATGTTTTTCTTTCCAAGAAAAGGCCGAAAAGAAAAGGTGAACGAAGGATGACGGTTGGAACCTAGTTATTCATCACAAAGCGCATGGCTTTACGGTGCAACCTTTTTAGCAACAAAGAAAGATTGTATTCATGCGGGTGCTACACACTTGATGAATATTCCAATGGCAGCCGAGATACAAAGCTGAGACACGTCAGTTCTTTCACGCCACTTATCATTGATGAAGGTACAAAATTACTTATCAAAATTGCGGACGAACGTGGAACAATGCCCGCTGCGCTCTATTTATGGAGGCTCTATTGTAAAAATGTTTGCGACATTGGCTGGTTTTTATTTCTTACACAGGTCACAAGTCGTTTGGTAGGGTGGTGCCGTTCCTGGCCATTCTGCCACTTGTTTCCTTCCTGGTTGTTGCCATCAAGATCTGCCTCACTCATCCAGTCTCATCAGCTTTCGCTTCTGATTTCAACAACAATGTTCCTCCTTCGGCTTCAACCTTCGATCAAACTGCATGGACTGAATTTTTCTGGAACTCAAAGGCAAGTCAAACTCAAAGCCATCTTCTGTCCATTCCATTCCATCTCATCTGTTTTCAACGAATTCGAATTGCGCTGCGCAATTTGCACAGTGCACTGGGCATACTTTTCCGTTGCTGAACGTGCAGTGTTGCCAGGTGCTGTTGTATTGAGAAAAACAGCCAGCAACGCACGAGAACCATGGTCATCTGCATTTGAAATATTTCACTTCCCTCCCCTCATCCAAGCTGTGGCCTTTTTCTCAAAGCTGTGGCCTTTTTGGCCGCGCAGCACCGAACACGGGCTTTCTCACACCACACACTTGCTGAATCCAGTTATAGGAAGGGTCAGCTGAGTGCTGCATGCAAAGCGATGAGCGTCCATCAAGGAGCGAAGGAGCGCGACTGCTGTGAACTTTACAATAAAAAAAAACCCATCAACGCTTTATCCGTGTAAGCTTAGTGCTTCTCATTGGAATCCTGATATCGTCCTTCTCAGTCCGTTTTTTAGGGTTTTCTTCTTCTCATGCTGAAAAGACACTTCCGCAGTCAGACACTTGAATGGACACTTGTTTTGGAGTTGTGCATGTGTGATTTCATCATTTTCCTTTATTAATAATTAATTTCCAGTCGTGGGTGGCTGCTTCGAGGGAGGCCTTCCTGATCTGGGGTCTCCTTGGTGCTTCGGCCATGCAGATATCATCCCTGAACAAGTCTGATCATCCATTGAAGAGGGATGCTCTTCTGGTTGCTTCCATATCTCTCTTCTTCCTTCTTCTTTCGGCGTTTCTCGCTTCCTCTTGCAAGCAGATCATCAACAAGGCTGGTTTCGTCTATCTTCCAAGCTCATTCGGTTGGTACCTATACCACCTAACCTAAACCTACACAACCTACAACTCTTACAATGATAAGTTGGTAGGCAATTGATTGCATGTGTTCCCATTTCATTTTGGGAGTAGAGAGATGGCTCTGCGAATCAAGGTGGTATTGTCATTTCAGGCATCCGATTACATTGGAAAGAGATCCAATCTTACACCACCCTTGCACCATCTACTCGTCACGTACCAACGTCAAAATAGATCTATGTTGAAAACGTTGCATTTTCTCGGTTCTTCGCACCAATGATTTTGAAGGACTTTCGCTTAGGTATTTTAGGTATTGGATTTTCTCAGGAACTTTTACTGACGGACTTACTGAGGGTCTTTCTCCGCTGAGGGGCTATCTGAGGGACTTTCTGAGGGACTTTCTGAGGGACGTTCTGAGGAACTCGCTGGTGGACTGAGACCTTCACTGGGGGACTGTGAGGGACTTCGCTGGTGGAATGCCTCTGAAGTACCTTCACTGGGCGACTGTCAGATGGACTTGCGCGATGTATTTTCGCTGAGGGTCTTTCTGAAGGAGTTTCGTTGAGATCTTTCCGATGGATTTTCGTTGCGGGACTTTCACTGTAGGATTTTCGATAAGGGACTTCGCTGAGATGCTCGGAGACTTTCACCGAGGTACATTTGCCGGTGGACTTTTTCCAGTGAACTTTCTGACGAGGACACGAATAACCTCGCTTCGCTGTGGCCACTGCAGCTCAAGGCCCGTTCTCAAATAGTAGAGAAATAGATTGGAATGGACAGGGCCGATTATGAGGTGGAGTTGTAGAATAGTTGTTTGTTTTGATCCCAAAAGAGCTGAAGTTGATACCTTCTTCTTGAATTCACAAAAATAACCGGGGATGTACCTACTGGTATTCAATAAATGCTCATGAGGGATTTCGTTTTGAACGCGTTCATCGTCTATAAAATATGGCGAATGAGGGAAAGAATAGGGACGTGTTTTTTTTTTCTTTTTCTTTTTCTTCAGGCTGGTTTTTCAAGGTCGTTTTCACTTTCTTTTCTTTTCCGTGTGGCATTGACTTTTGTGTTGACTTTTTCTTTTTTCTTTAGCGTTTCTTTTCCACAAAGAGAAGCTTTTCGCAAATTCGAGTGTACCTGTCGTTTGCAAATTTCTGCAAGGTGGCAAGCTGCGCAGGTACTCTTCATTTTTTATCATTAATCTTTTTCTTTCTTTTCTTTTTTTTTCTTTCTTTCTTTGCAGAGTCGTCCAAGACCTATCAGTTTGTGAATGATGATCTCTTCCAGAGTATTGATCCTTCTCTTGCTTACTCTCCTCGATATAATCTTCATCTCTCGTTGGTTGTTGGTACGAGGATTGTTCGAATTGGTTCACAGTTCAGACACATCAGCGGGTACCAGGTTTGTTGTAGGCCTTCAGAACTATAACAAAAAAGTAGAACGAAGAACAGAAATAGCGCAGCTAAGTTGGAAGCCCAAACCACTCTCTGCTGGTAGTGATCGGATCGGATTGCCAATTGACAAATAGCATCAGTTGAAGAGGACGAGGACTCTCCTGCTGCAGGAAGGCTGCCGAAGGAATTTCTTCCCCGATAGGCACACCAAAGACATGCATGGATTTAGCATTTTGTTTTCGTTGGCCGAGGGCGTCGGGTGTCGGGTGAATTTCTGATTTTTCCTCAGCAAATTTTATTAACAAAGTTATTTTTTGCCAATTTCAATGCTGGGTGCGACAAACAAACAACATGGGATTCTCGAAGCAACATAAAAGAATTTCAATCGTATTGCAGACAATCCGGGAGTCAGTCAACTCGGTTTTTTGCATCAAAATGCCTGGCGAACTATTTCACGCTTTTGTAAATTTCTGGACAACTTCGCGATCTTTTTTTCCAGACAGCGAGTCTTGAGTTTCTATAAAATTCTCAGTAACTCTGGAGGATGGGGGGAGTTTTTGCCACACATCCAATTCCCTTCCTTCTTGCTCATTACGACCACTCGCTCAAGGTCAGGCAGTTGTCGTTTAAAAAAGATGTGGGCAAATTTTCCTTTCTTGTCAGAACTATCAAAGAATGGAATTCTCTTACTGCCTGAGTCCTATCATTCCCCTTGACGGTGGACACTCTTCGTCGCCGTTTATCAGGTGGAGTTTTTTCTGGCTGAGCCTGTTGTTGTGCTCACTGTTTCTGTTAACAGATAAATGTCGTTTCTTGCGGTATCTTGTAGTCTAATTCATTGACTTTCATTTGTATTTGTGCATTTGTCCATTGTTTATTCATGTCTCTGTTCTCTTGTGTAAATAGAGTCGCACCTTAAAACTATAAAAAATTCAATTCAATCAATCGAGAGACGTAAGCAGCTGGAATTAAACCACCTCAAATGGCAAATTCACATTGCATCGGTGTACGACCTTTTTGAAGAATGTTTTTTCATCGATTTTTTGGCTGTGAAAAATCAGTGAAAAATTAACAAATTCCATTTGCAGAAGCATGTAAAGCCAAAGAAAAAGCACAAGGTGGAAAGAAAAACATTGCAAATTTATCTGTTTTTTTTTCTCAGCAGTTTTCGCCTCTGTCCAGTTCATGGTTCAGATTGGTTCAGAGTCACTGATGGAGCAAACTGACACCGATGATGACAGGATTGGAATCAAACTCCGACATGTCTTCCCCTCTCTCTTCCCCTCACATCTCTGCCTCCCTCCCTCCCTCCCTCCCTTCCTCCCTTCCTCCCTTCCTCCCTCCCTCCCTCCCTCCCTCCCTCCCTCCCTCCCTCCCTCCCTCCCTCCCTCCCTCCCTACCTCCCCATCATTTTCATATGTCTATTTCACGTGTTTCTTTCTGCTTTTGTCTTCCATAATGATCTATAGCCTGTTCGTCTGGCAACTGAACTATTTCCGATGGCTTTGGCGGTCGAGGGTGCTGGTTCAGTCTCACCACTCTGGGCAATCCTGTTCTACATTGCAATGATAATATTTGGCCTTGCTCAACAGGTATGTCGCAAATATGGCCTTTAAAAGAATTATCTTTTGGGGATGTAAAAGAATTATCTTTTGGGGATATGTGTTGGGAAACATACCTATGTCTTTGGGGTTTTGTCTTTCTTGTTTTCTTTTTTTTTCTAATAAAAAAGAGGTAACATTACTTACCTCCAGTCAAACGATGACATAATTAGACTGGACAAGACCATATATTCACTTCACACGAATGAAAAAAGATACCTATTGTTGAAGACAAGGATATTGCATACCAAACCAAAGGCCCACGTTTCGGCCAAATCACGCATTCTACTGCGGCCAGGCCTGAGGAGAGGGGGGTGAAGCGGGGTATTTTCCCCCAGGCCCCGCGATTTGTGGGGCCCCGCGCACATGTTTAATTTTTTTGTTTTTTATCGCAGAAATTTGGGGTTGCACTTACGATGCAATCTCGCTGATGGCATCACCCATGCCAACTTTTGCTTTTTTCCACTGGAGTGTCAACTACTGGCACCGACCGTTCTTTCGCTACATGCCGTGCATGCCATATTTTGTTTGCAAAACAGTTCTTGCTTCACTTTCCGGCCTGGCCTTTTCTATTCGCATCTCGCAATTCGTCTGTTGGTATACAACGCAGCACTGTTGCAGCATTGTGGGATTGAGCTTGTATTTAATTGTATGCAAACGAAATGTTCATGGTTTCCTGGAGATCCTCAGATCTCAGGGTGGTCGGGTGGTCTGGACCTCAAAAAAGAGAATATTTGTTTTCCGCTGGAGTGGATGGAGAGAGGGTGACAATAGAATAGATGGGGAAGACAAGAACCAATTGGCAATTAATTGGAAAAGAACCAATTGGGGGAAAATTTAGGCATTTGAACAGTTCACCGCTATCTTTTATAGCCACGTTTTAACTATGTTTTTCAATTTCTCACTTCTTCTGCATCGCACGAGATTTGCTTTTGTTCAGAGGGCCCCGCAGCTAAACGTTCGCCAAGGGCCCCGCAAATTCTCTCGACGGGCCTGACTGCGGCGGTAGTACCGTTGGATATTGCGATTGATTTTTTTTTTCTGATTTTTTCTTCTCTTTTCCTTTAGATTGCTCTGATCTATGCAGTTGTTTCTGGTGTTATTTCGGTGAGAGCGGAGTCCCTTCGTGATTGGGAGACAACTCTTGTCTTTTCAGTCTGCCTTCTGGCATTTCTTCTCGGAATACCTCTCACAACCGAAGTGAGTCAGTTGGACAGTTGTTGGTCTTCTTACATCATATCTGTTCTGGACTAGGCCCACTCTTATTGATAAATTTATTTATTTATTTCGATTTTATTTGCTAAAGTATAGTGCAAATGTGTCAATGATCAATGTTTACAAAAACCATATCAACAAAAATTCAATGTAGCAACTCTGAAGTGAAACATTAATGAGGTGCACTTGCACAAAGACAGAAAAAACAGCAATTGCAGGGACGTTTGAATTTTCAGGAACAGAAATAAGAGTTCAATTGGATTCAATGTGGCAGGTATTGCCTTGCGACATGTGTGATCGCGCGAAGTAATGGGGAATCTCTGGGAAGGGCATTCGAATTTTTGAGATCTCGGGAAAAAAGAATTTAAGAAAACATTTGATTTGATAACCGGTTTGCGAAATTGAAAATCGTGAGTAGCTCTTCTGTTTTGAAAGTTTTCAGTGAAAAGTGGAGGTATCCTAATGAATGTTTTGTTTTTAAGATTTTGTCTGGCTCTTACTCTTGGTCTGGCTGTTTTTATGCCGTCTATTATTCATTAATGGTTTTCTTATTTTCTGTCATTCCAACTTTCGTTTTTTCATAAGTTAAAAACACAACAATAAGGGACAGGTTGCAATTACAATTCTGGACCAGGTTCAACAAAATTGTTAAGATTGACCTCTTGCAGGTCGAAAAAGTCTGCCATCAAACATGAATAGCGACGATTGGCATGATTTTGATGTTATCCGGCACAATCATTTACTTTCCAGAACTGGATAGTTTCCTAGAGGATTTGTTGTTCATTTTCTTCCAAAGTTTTCATTCTTTACAGGAAACATGTTTGGTTGAAGCTTTGATGGGAGCTCACGTGTCAATCTTTTTTGTGTTTCAGTCTATTACTCACTTTAACATTCTTGTTTGCCATTTGTTATTACTGTTCTCCAGTGCCCGATTTGTGG
>JASGXE010008832.1:0-17214 GCA_030068105.1 Sinentomon sp. SZTP_YWyxl
GGGTGTTTTTTCATCTGGTCCGTTTTAAGGCTGCATTTTAACCTCGTAACTCGAGCATGGTGCTTCAACGTCCGACACAAGCTGCCTAAAAAAACAAGAATTGGTGACACTGTGAGAAAAATGCATCAACATTATGTTGATGCATTTTTCTCACTGTGTCACTTATTCTTGTTTTTTCACAACTCTTGTTCAGATTTGGATGAGACACTTAACATTTGTTTTTTTCACAGAGTAGGATCAGAACAGGGACACAAATATTGGTGCAGAAAGTATTTGCAGCTTGTGCGTTGAAATTTTTCACAATGAAAGTTCTTCAAATTTTCCATCAGTTTTGCTGTCAGTGTTGAGGTTGAAAGAAGATATACCATAATTCTTTTCCCGTTCTCGTGGAATTGAGACTCAGCAAGCAGTTCAGACAAGATGTGGCTTTGCGATAAGATGTTAAGGCGCGGACAGACGAGGCGTTTTTGTCGTACGCGGGGCGCGGCTTTCCCGTACGCGACTAAAAAGCTTCGTGTGACATAGCTTTTTGGCGCGTGATTCACGCCTGGGCGTTGAAAACGCCCCCGCTTTGAATCTCGAATTTGTTGAACATTTCAGGCGGGCCGCCGCGGATTTGCGTGCTGCATCAGAGAAAGATGAATAATTGTCCGGCTCCTATACAATTATTGGCCGAAGCCAACAGGCAAAGATGCACAGCAAAGCAAAGGGACCAAGCTTGCAAGTTCTGGGTTTTCAGAAGGGCCCTTCTTTGGTATGGGGAATGTGATCCCCATACCAAAGAAGGGCCCTTCTGAAAACCCAGAACTTTTCCGGCCAATTTCACTCCTCTCAGTTAGCATGAAATCTTTGAAAAATTCCATTTTCATCTTGTGGCTTCGTGGAACTTTACCAAATATTGCATCCCAGTCAACATGATTTTAAAAAGAAGCAATCTGGTGTGACCAAACTAAATAATTGAATTCACTTATGAGATTGAACGTGCACTTGAGGCATTGGAAGCGGTGCATGTAATTTTTGTTGATTTCAAAAAAGCATTTGATTTGATCCCTCATAATCTCCTTTTGCATGAACTCAACTGTGGGGACATCTCCTCGAATTTACTGCCTCTTGTCGCCCTTATTGAGTGTTTCCTCTCCACGAGATTTTTTCAGGTCTCGGTTGAGAGCCATTACTCTGCCAGGCGGTCTGTAACCTGCTGATTCCCCCAGGCTGGTGTTCTGGGTCCACTTCTGTTTATATTTTTTATGACCTTCCCTCCTTCCCTCCATGCAATGAAAGGCTTTTTGATTCTTTATGGTCCACCTCTTGGTCCATCTCTGCAGGAAAATTTAAATGCTCTTAAGGTGTGGCCAATATTTGGGATCTAGTACCTTATTGGGTAGTTTTCATGAGAATCTCTAAGTTTTCACTTTCATCGCATGAAACTTGGTGGAAATCCGACAGTCAAGGTTAGTGAATTGAAGTACTTGGGAGTCTATCTTTCCTCCGATCTCTATGGGGATGCTTTATCACAAAATATACCATTTCAAAAGCTTGGAAGGTTCTCGGATTTTAATTAGAAGTATCAATGCTGACTCGTCTATGCCAAGCTGAAAACGGTATATGGAAACCGTCTATACCAAGCTAATTATTGCAAGGACAAGTGACAAATAAGCCTTTCGCCTCTTGGGAAGAGTGACGCATGCTTCTCCCAATAAAAGAGAGAGTGCGATTTGCTTTCATACAGGTAAAGATAATGTGATTTTTCCAGGTAGGTCATGGGATATAAACACACCAAAGTAGTTGAAAGCAATGACATATTCGTTTTCACAACCTAGTCTTTTATGACATAAAAGAAGATATGTTAGTTCTCTCCAAGGAGTCGCTGAGCGATTGCAAAATTCCATGGCTTTGTTTTTGTGGGGTTTATGCGCATTCCCCAGGCGTTACACCGCATTGAAACCTGATTGATGTCAGACTGCAGGAGCGAGGTGTCGTCAGGGGATTTCACGACCCTGAAAATAACGACATCGTCCGCAAATATTCGAACACTAGAATTTTAGTTTTCCCCTTTGTCGTTAATGTAAATTAAAAACAAAAGTGGGCCAATCACACTCACCTGAGGGACCCCAGAAGTGACGGGAGATTCATCTGATGTGGCGGCAAGAGCTGACACCATTTGAGTTCGATCAGTTAAAAAAATAGCTCTCAACTTCAGTATAAATGGAGGAAACCCTATGAACATCTTATTTTAGAAGAGTTGATGTGCATGGAACCAAATCGAACGCTTTTTGGAAATCGAGAAATATGGCATGTGTGCTCAGTCCCCTGTGCATGTTTCAAGCAATTTCAAAAACCAAGAGGAGAATCTGCGTTTCGCATGACATTTTCGCTGTAAGCCGAATTGATTTGGGTGAAGGATGTTCTTGCTATGCAGAAATTTGCGAATTGAAGCTGCAAGGATCTGCTCAAAGATCTTAGAAAAAATGCATGTCAGAGAAATGGGGCGATAACTTATCGGGGTGATTTGCAGGCATGTTTTTCTTTTTATGGGAACGACAAGAGCTCGTTTCCAGTCCGCAGGCATTTCCCCAGATGCAAAAAATTTGTTAAAATAAGGGTGTGAGTTGCGAGAGCCACGCTCAATGATGGAGCCAATTCTTTTAACATACGACCAGGCAATCCATCCAGCCCCATGGCTTTTCTGGTGTTTATTTTCATCAAAAGCTTTACACACCCGGGATTTGTACAGAGGGGATGGTCCAAGGAGTGTCAGAATTTTCAACACTGTCATCAGAAAATTGGAGATCAATGGGAGGAGAAAACACTGCAGAGAAATAATTATTTAAAATGGAGCAATTCCAGGGGGTCTAAAACCAAATCTCCATTAGAAAAGATTATCGATGGGATAGCACTACCACCCTTCATCCGAAACTTGCGGCAACGCTTGCCTTCAAGGGATGCAACTTGCCAACTTCATTGTTGGTTCGAACTATTTATTACAATTGATAATCATAATGATGAAAAATAAAATAAGTTCACAATCATTGTGTTTCAATTGGTTGCATGTCGTTTTTGTGGAGGGGTTGACCTGTTGGGCTTTGTTCTGCGGCACTGGCCGCACTTGTGGCGTTGTTCTGCGTAAACCTTGTTGCACGAGTCTAGCAGCGCACGAACGAAAACTCCATCTTCTTCATACATGGCCAGCGGATCAAAAACTGATCACATCCGCATCCAGAGCAGAAAAGACAATCGATATGAAAAATGAAACGACAACACCGCTTACGTGTGTCCCCTTGGCCGTCCAGGCGTCGATCACGTGAGCGGGAAAACTGCGCCCCACGTACGACAAAAACGCCTCGTCTGTCCGCACCTTTAGGTTGATCATCCATTCTGTTCTCACCGAATGCTGAAGCGCTCAGTTCATCTGGTTACAAACGAACAAAAATTTCTGTGAATTTTTACAATTTTGTCCCCCATTTTATTTGACGTTCCTTGGAGTAGTTGGAGTTTCCATGTATTTTAGATGATGAAAATCTTGCGGTAAACAACCCTGTTAAAACGTTCAAAATTTCAATAAACTAATTGGAAAACCATTAGCAATTGATTTGCAAAATTTCTTGCATGAGGTTGACGTCTGCCAATAATTTTGCATTTGGGCATTTGCACCAGGAGTGAAATCCAACAAAATGGTCTTTTGTCATGATCACGGTACCACACATCATGTGATTGTGCTTCCCTGGCAAACAGTTGGTTGATTGGAATAACAACTGCGAAATAACTGCCTTTCTCTATTTCCAGAAAATCAAGCACATCTCTGCAGGATATGCTCACTCATGCATGCTCAGTTACGAAGGCGATGTCTACTTGTTTGGCTCAAATTTGTTTGGTCAGCTCGGGATATCGGATTCCTGTAGAAAAGTCTCGTTACCAATCAAACTTCAGCTGAATAATATCGTACAGCTATCAACAGGATATTTTCAGAATGTTAGTCCTGTTAGGCTTGATTTTTCCTCGTTGTAAAAGGGAGGGGGAACCTTCGGATTGTCAAAGAATTACGAAAATGGCTGATTACTATGGTGCAATTCGTTTTTTGCAATTCCATGTGGTTGGAAGTTACAGAATCATTTATGCAAAGGCGGTTGAATGGATTTTTACTCTCTTCGTAATCCATCGGTAAATGTTATCTTTCAGAAAAATGACCGTTGCACAGAAAGGAAGAAAGTTGACCAAATTTGTGCAGTCTGGCCGAAGTAGGAGCATTCTTTTACTAAAGTATGACAAATTTCAATTTTCTACAAAGTTCCTGTGCTGAGTTATAGCATAGAAAAGTTTGACAATGCCAAAATAAGTCACGAAATCAAAAAAAAATCACCTATCTTCAATTGTGTTTTTTCATGTTCGGTGACTTTTGATGCTATAGCCTATCTCAGCCCAGGAACAACATCCGCACTAAATAATTCTCTCCTGTCTGGTGGGTGTATAAAGACGGACATCCCATTTAAAAAGCATGTGGAGGCAGGGGGTAGATTTTAGGACAAAGAGAGGAGAGATTCGTGGCCGCCAACAGAGGATGCATATTTTGCAACAATGGAAAAGGAATTGAATGGAAAAACAATGGTTTTGCATAGAAATTAAATTTTCCCAAGACAGCTCTATCCATTGAATTGACAAATTACAAAACGCTTTAAACGTTTCAACCTGTTACTAGCATATTGCTAATGGGTTGAACCTGAGGGTGAGTTGCAATGGGGAATACCGCCGCCGGAATTCTCTCCTGTCAGCAACGTGGAAGCACAGGAGAGAACTCCCCAGTCTGCATCATTCAAAGTACATCCTACAAACCGCTGCAAAATCCACAAATCGGGAACGTCGCGTTTATTTAAAAACTGTTCGAATTTGGTGAGTTCTTCACGGATGCGGATAATTTTGGTGTCAGAAGAAAGCCAATAGAATCCAGATTACCATTTCATGAAGAAATTTCAACATTTTTCGTTGTGGAATTTCGAAAACGTTTCCGATTTTTCAAAGCCCGTTTCCGGGACCTTCGAAAATTCCTCCCTTAAGTTCGCAAAATGGACTGAAGCACAAACTTTTCCGTTGCAACATGGGGTCGACCTGCTGCAAAGTTGTGCACCAATTTCTGGCCCATCTTTTGACACCAAAATAATCGAAATCTGTGGCCATCTGACACATCATTTGTCTTTTCACAGCAACCGGTAAATGTGACTCATTCATTTCCCGAGCGCAACTCTGGAAAATCAAGTTAGAGGGGTCCGTTCGCCCATAGATGGTCCAGTGGCGCTCTCCCCCTGGAAACTCGAGGGAGGGTCAGCAGCATTCCCGCACGAAATGTCGCTCTTCGGACTATGCAAACGCGCGTTTCGCTAATCTGCCGAAAGAGTTCTAAAAATATGGTGGAAAGTTTTGATGTCACATGAACAGGCTGCTATGATGCAAACGCATGAAATTGTGGTCATTTTTTTGGGAAACACATGAGGAAGATTTTTGTTGAAAAATATTCCCAACTTTTTTGTGACGTTCAAAAATTTCGTGTTTTGCGCCCTCTTCAGCACCATTAAACGCCTCAAAAATCGTCAGTTTAATTTATGTGAAGTCCCCACGTTGGTTTCGACGGGAGACGCCAAATCTGCCACTGACCTAACGAGGCTTCTCCGATTCGCCAAGTTTAATTTTTAATTTTATTCGTTCGTAATCTTTTTTCTGCGTGTGTGTGCTCTGTTCGTCAAGTTGGTCGGTAATTGTTTTTTTGCCTGTCGAGTAGTTTCCCACTCTTTCGCCTAAACGTTTTAAGTTACGCGTTTTTTCTCAGAAATTTTCTTTCACTAACGGTGCTCTTTCCCCTTCCTTATCACCCCATAAGCCTTTTTGTCGAATTTCTCCTCAGGGATTTGGACCCAACTTGGGATTTTGTGCACTGATGGCCGCCGGGCGCCGTGGCCTCCAATGTCCGGATTGCTTATTTATAAATTCCAAACAAATTGCCAGAATTTCGACCAATCACATTCCACCGCAGTTTTAACGACGCAATTTTCGAATGCCGAGGTCACAGGAGTGGTTTGGTTCGAATCCTGTGATAGTCATTTTTTGAAAAATCTTTTGAAAAATACTGAAGACGTTTTTGACACCAGAACCAATAGTGTGACACCACACACACAAACGTTGACACCTGGCAGAGGGAAGGTAAGGTTAAGTTAGGTAAGGTTAGGTAAGATAAGCTTGAGATGTCGCAAATCATGGTTTTTATTTTCGACGCACCTGATTGCTCGAAACTCTTGCGATTTGTTAGGAATTTTGAAATTCGCTTCTGGATTGAGTCGACATCCCCAGCGAGGTTGCGGGTCAAACCCCCTGGCATAGGTTTTAGAGTCGTATAGTTCCTTATAAGCTATGGAGCTTGAGACTGAAACGGTTTTTTTCAATTCGAGTTCTCGAAACGGCATCATAACATTTCAAATCTTTCATAAATTTTACAAGAAAACAGTGGCGGATCGAGCCTTTCGCCAAGGGGGAGGGGCGCCTGGAGTTTTGAGGCCGGTGTGTTCGAGGGGAGAGGTGCGAGAGCTCCCAGCGGGGGTCCAGGGGCAGTGCCTCGGTAAGGGGTTCAGGGGACGGAGAATCCAAAAAGTGGAGCGTTTTGACAATATCGGATCCTCCAAAAATTTTTGAAAATCAGGAGTTCGCATGTTAACAGAAGCATCGCAAGAGAAGTGCGCAGCGCAGGGCTGCGTAACTTCAACTGGCCGAGAACAACTTCACAATGTCGACCATGCTGAACTTCATGCTTTGTTTTTGCACCAGACGGACTGACACGAAACAGACTTGACGCAGGCATCGACTGTGGGAGCATCCTGGGCTTCATGCTTTGCTTTGCATTGGTCAGCCGGAAGGATGACGGGCTTTACTAGTGGAAGGTTAAAATTCAAATCAATTTTTTGCACAGCAGTGCCAATTTTCAAGTCTATCCTGTTCGCCGCAATGAAGTTATGACCACTGAAAAGGCTTGCGAACTGTGAATCCGCCTTTATTTTATACAAAACCTCAATCGACATTGTCTGAAATTTTGAATGTCTTCTTAAAAAAATGACTTGCCAAGACATAATTTGCCATGCATTTAGTTAAATTGCACATTATTACTGAGCGGGGATCCGATTTGAAATATCGGCTTCGCCATCCTGATTTCCATGAAATTTTGGGCAGATTTGACAAAGTATTTTTATCATGGCAAATAAGGAGATCTCACGTCAAAAAGTTTGCCTAATTCCGAACCAATTCAAAAATCCCCAAATCAAACCAACCTGATGCTAGATAAATGTGAGAGATTTTCCTTTTTTTCCCCAAGTGGTGTCATGAACATTGCAACTTTGCTTCTATTCATTTCATGTCTTATTTTCTTATTGGCATCGATTTCTTCCTTCTTCTTCTAGCTTGCATTGTCTGCCGACAACGAATTATACAGTTGGGGAATTAGTCCACAAAACTTGCGAATCAACAGCAGAAGTCGGCAGGTGAACAGTGTAAATGCAGAGTGCCCCCACGAGAAACTAACCAAGGCGATTTCTGGTGATGTCTCAGAGGAAGGTAAATCAGATGAGGTCATCAATGGTGGATGTCCATCTTCCACAGAGGATGAAAAGCCACCAGAGGACAGCAGTGACTACCATCTGCTTGCAGATGGAGGTGGTTCTGAAGTGATTCGAGAGTTTGAGAGTTGCCGAACTTCAGTTTCAAGTCCAACTCCGGAAGATGTAAAGATGGAGAATATTGGTGCTTTAGATGCCTGTCAAAAAGTAACGGAAATCAAGTTCCACTGTGTTCCTACAAAAGTTGACACAAGTGAACTTGGAGGGGATGTGATTTCACAGGTTTGTTGGTTTGTTCTGTCGCATGGAATATGTTTATCAACTTCTGATGGCCTTGGTCTACGAGGAAATAATGGTAGGCCTACTGCCAGGCGTTGGAATCGTCTTGAAACTGGGAAAATGTTGATGTTTGAGCATTCCCACAGATTGGCAGAAGACTGGAACCGCATTCATTTCAGAACAAGAATAAAAAACCAGTTTGTGGATTCTACAATGGAAAATGACACGTGAGCATGCCAATGGAACCCAGCAACGCTTTATGCAAGCACATGCATCAAAAGGGTAACATTTTTATGATCCACCGTGAGTGCAGCATCCTCGTTCAGAACAATTTGCAACTTGACATAATTAATATATTCAGTGTGATGGAGTGACTTGTGTGTGAGGGAATCGATTGGTGAACCAAAATATTATGCTCACATAGTTGAATTCGATATTTATTTTTTGTTGTTTTGTTTATTCTTGTTTTCAAATGTAACTTTGTCTGCAGTGTCATTCCTCGCATGCAGTTAGGAGTGCCCAGTCAAATGATTCCCTTTCTGCATCCTTCTGGACTTCTGAAACATTTTCTTTCGCCACCATCTTCTTTTGCTACCATCAATTTGTTAACATTGGTCCTAGATATAGCTTTCTCTGAAAAACATTGGCTGAAAGAGATGAAACGCCAACAAAATGATTTGGGTCAAATGATTGGTGATAAGCCATTCCTGTGACACATGATACATCCTGTAGGATTGGAAGTAGGTTGCCTGTTATAAGAAATTACCTGAAACGAGGCCATTTTCAGATCGACAGAGTAAAATCGGAGGCGACGTTTCGACCCCTGGTATGGAGGCTTTTTCAAGTCAGACGACTGTGTTCTCTGCCGCTGGTGTTGTGCGACTGTGCAGTTCAGATGGGTTACAAGCTGAATGGAAGGCGTCATACCTCGGGGTGGTGTTTCATTGTCGTGGCGTTTGGCCTCATGCATTGTGTTGGTGACCATGTGGTTTTTCGTTGGGAACACTCTGGATTTTTCTTTTTGATGGGACGTTGCACTGAGGAATGTGCTGGGGCTGCGTGGCATATCGCCGGTGGTGTCAGTGACAGGTTTCATGGTCAACTGTACAGTCGCACAACACCAGCGGCAGGAACATTGTGTCGCCTGTCTCGTAAAAGGTTCCAGACCAGGGGTCAAAACGCAGTCTCCGAAATTACTCTGTCGATGATTCAGGTATTAACTGACAGTGTTTGTAAAATGGATCTTGGCTCCTAAAATGGATCATGGCTCCAGACAAAACTAGAAATACACTCAGTGTCTTTGTGCAATGTCTTTATCGATGAGTATCTTTGTGGCCAGTGAACTTTTTGTTTTGCACATTTTTCCTTGCACATTTTTCCTCTGCTTATGCCAGATAGCATGCGGTGGTCACCATTGCTGTGTTCTTACCTCATCCGGGATGGTTTATACTTGGGGCTCTAATTTCGGAGGCCAACTTGGTTATGCAACGACAAGTACTAACAAGATGGAGAAAAATCCGAAGTTGGTGAGCAGTTTTGCTGACAAAGAAATCTGCATCAAGGAGGTTTCTTGTGGCTTCGATTTTAACATTGCCTTGGATGCTGAAGGGAATATTTGGTCTTGGGGGAACAACTGTCTTGGCCAGGTTAGCTTGCCACTCTGAACGTGGAGGAATCTAATATCAGGAATAAAATTTGCCGCCATCAGAAATATAGAGGCATTTTCTTTTTTTTCAGCTTTTCTTGGTTGTTTTCAAAGTTAAAACGTTTTATGCAGCAAAAATGCATTGTAATTTCCGTTCTTAAATTTTGAAATGCACCTAGACGAAGACCTCCTCTTGTCAGAAAAATAAAAATTCAGGCAATGTCACTCCACCGGGCAGGCACAATTTTTTATCGATCAATCCGTCGATCATAGTTGACACATATTCCACATCGCTAGGTTAAAATGGCTACAAACAAAAACAAAAGGCAAAATCGAAAATACGGCATTCGAAAGTAAAAATTTAACGATGAAACGTAAGTTCAGTTAAAAAAATATGAATGCACATCACTATTGCCTTTTTTGTGATATCGGATGCTTTTTATCTCGGATGTTTCTTCAATGTGAAATTTGGGTAACCTGCCAAATTTTGCCTGTAAATTTTTGTGCCAAGTGGAGTGACAGTGTTGGTCATTCAGTATGCCATGTCAAAAGTAAGTCGAATGTTCTCGATCCTTGTTTTTTATGTACCTATGTAAGTAAGTCTGTTCACCATGATTTTGCTATATGAAAATCAAATTGCAGTAATAAAAAGTGAAAAACTTACCAAATCATGGACCTACTTCATGTTCTTGACCAGTCAAGTTTTCTTTTCTAATTTCTGCAAAAAAAAAAAAAAACAATTTCAACAAAATTTACTTGTAGAAAACTCTCATATATGCTTAATGCACACTTTGATCTTGAAGGAGGAAGTCATAACATGACTTCACTTTTGAAACCACTCATTGATCATTGCTTTTTTGATTTTCCCCTGGTATCTTGAAATATTGGCACAAAATTATGCTTTTTTGTTTTTTGTTTGTTCATATTTCCCCCCTGCTATTTTGATACATTGACATAAAATTCTGTTTTGTAACCAAAATAAACAACTTATTTTCTGGCAAATTCAAAAATTTTCAAAAATTCAAAATAAATTTTTGGAAATAAAATGCAGCTCAAACTGTGCTTTCTCAGCTGTGGCTAGGTTAGCATTTGCCATTTTGAGTCTAATATTTGCCGACTGTTACCAATGTTGATCTTCAATTCTGTTTCCAGCTTGGCCGTGACATTTGTGAAACTCCATCCAAAAAACCAGCCGGCAAGGAGAAGATCGTTACGTTGAAGGGCAAAAATCTCCTGCTGCATCTGAATCCATCAAATCGTAAATTCACTCATGTGCCATTGAAATTAAACTTGGACTACCTGCCAAGCTTTCAGTCACCTTCAAGCTCAAATCTATCCAACGAATGCAATGAGAGATGGTGCAGGAAGTGGCGGAAGATGAAGAAATCCAGAAATCTGGGTCAGGATGCATTGCTGCAGATATACCATGATAAGATGAAATTTCTGAGGCATGTGACATTGATTTTGACATTTTTTGATGAACCCAAGAACCGAAGGATGTTTATAGAAAAGGTTTGTATCTGTCGGTGATTGTCATCTTATTAGGGGGGGGCCTTCGGATGGTAAAATGGGTAAAATGCATTTTTGAGTTTTTAGGTGGGTTTATGTGCAAAAATCTGCTGGTTCCAGTGGTGCAAACAGTTTTTTTTCAAATTCCATGTAGTTTAGAAGTTACGGCTGCTAAACTAATGACACCAGGGGTGAAATTTTACACAGTTCTTAGTTGTAATGACCCCAAAACATGTACAAAATTTGTAGAAAGTAGGTTGACAAATAAAAAAGTGCATTCTAAGCCTGCCTGACATAGAATGCATATTTGCCTGCCTGTGTAGAAAATGAAAAATGCTCTGTATTCACATGAAACTTGACACAGTGTTCCATGATATAAAAAAGCATTTGCACTTTGACAAAGGTGTCCAGAGCCACCCAGGGTTGGGCACAGGCAGGGCAGAGATGTTCCTTCTCCCCAAAGATGCAATCAGGTGCTTTTTCCTCCCTGCCCCAAGTTTTGGCCTTTCTACCAATCCCCTGTTCCACGAATAGAGCCACTTTCCGAAAAAAGAGCTTGAAATGCCGTACTTAGTGTGCCATTTAGAGCTATGTACAGGGTGGCCCAAGGCGACCCGGTCAATTTGTTGAAAAGTGTTATTTATGCCGGAGTTGCTCGAATTGGTTTTCGTCGTCCTCCCTGCGGCTGCGGCACACTTTCTGGCAAAATGCGGCATGCTATGTATCGCCAATTCGATGTTTTGTTGGAGGTGTAGCAGGTCTGTAGGATGGGTCTCATAGACCTGTTCACGGATATACCCCCAGAAAAAGAAATCCATGCAGGTGTGAGATCAGGCGATCTGGGCGGTATTTCAATGTCTCCTTGCCTCCCCATCATTCTGCCCGGGAATGTTTGGTCTCAAAACTTGCGGACAACAACATGATAGCGGGAAGTGTGCCGCTTGCATTGCTGCCAAAACATGGCTCGAATATCCGGCACACATTCCAGTAGAGGGACGTGCTGCAAGAAGATACCGCTCTCCTGTTACCGTGTCCGCGAAGAAGAATGGCCCCACAACTCTGCCAGATGACATGCCTGCCCACCCATACGGTGAATGAGTGACAAAAGAACACATTTGACGAACACTCAAATTGACCACCCTGTATTTTGTGAAGAAGCTTCTGCTTTTGGAGAACTGGTCCCACCCTGCCAGGGGTGCCTGTGCAGCAACCTCAGCCTTGATAAAATAAACAGCCTTGATAAAATACTGGGCTTGGGAGCAAGGGTGCAGATCTGGGTTGAATATTGGGGGGGGGACATGTGGGAATATGTTTTGGAGGGTGGTCTGGGGGGCGAAGCCCCCCAGCAGTGTACGGGGTGTGGGGCAGCGCCCCAGCGGGGTTCCAAGAGGCCAGAAGCTGAAGAAATTTTGAAATTTCAGGTCCATTTTTGATGAAAAATTGTGGATTTTTCACAAAAATCTTGTCAAAAAACATTTTACTGGAAGGGAAAATCCTCCTTAGTTCCTGTCCTCGACTGAAGCAAAACAACTTTCTTATTCATGTGCGATTCAGGAGTTTCACCATCCTGTGAGTGTAGGCCTATGCATCCTTCAATTCACAAGTCATTGTGTACGCATCAATCAGTATCCTGCGAGGGCGGTTTGGTGAAGGCGACAAAAGTCCACAAACAAAAATATCGGGACAATTCAAAACAGTGGAACTGCAGCCAGCCGAATAGGATAAAAATAGAAAAATAATAAATGCACATTCTGTTGGTTGTAAAAGATTCATATCCCACAACGACGCACATCCTACTTGCACGGTAGAGGAAGGACATAAAAAATATAAGACCTTATTTTTAGTTTGAGCCCAAAGTTTGAGAAAGTAATTCAACCAGCACAAAAAATCATTCTTCTTTGGTGAAAAAATTATGAGGGCGTGATTTTCCATATCTAGACAATGAACAAAGGTTGACAGAAGCGTTGACAGTGGAAGGATTACGTGTCAGGCTGGTGCGGTATGGGTAGGATAGTTGACAGATATGAAAAATTCCGTTCACGGACGTGCACATCAATAACAAAAGGCTTGTTTGATCGGAAAAATGGAGGGGTAATTGACGCAATCAGGAATGCAAACTCCTGATTGAATGGTCTCTTTCTTCTCCAAGCGCAAATCCTGCCTTCACCGAGAAAAACCAACTGCTGACACAACTCGGCTCCTCCAAAGCACCTTGACTGGAAACAAAGTGTGGTTGAGGCAATTGCGCATTAGCATGACAGTGATAGCTTGCATGAACCACACAAGACATATAAACATTGTGAACTTTTTACTAAAATTTCAGTGAATCAGGAAACTGATTTTTGGAGCATTTGTGGCAGGATATCAGCCTATTCAAATTTCCTTCATTGGCGGAGAAAATTCGTTACTTAAATTTTGGGGGGGGGGACAATTCATGACTTTCAAAATATTGGGGGGACGTGTCCCCCCCGTCCCCCCCAGGATCTACGCCAATGGGTGGGAGGGCGAGGTGATTTTAAGTTGGGACTGACCGATATGGCTTTTTTCCGATAATCTTGTTATACCGATAACCGATAAATACCGATAGTTTGTTTCCCAAAATTTTGTCAAAGACAAGTAAGAGCAGGCCTGCATATTTGCTTGAAATTCCTCCGACCTTTGCGTTGATTTGGATTCCAAGGGTAATCGAAGTGTGATGTGAACAGGAAAAAGAGCATTTTATGGGAACTGGGAAAGTTTGCGCCAGTGCTTAATATCGGGGGAGGGATGGACAAAGAAAATAGAATTCTGACCATGCCAAAAGATATGTATCATTAATTATTATTTATCCATTCCTGGACCTGCGCCGAAGATTTTGGGCATTTCATGATAACTGCAGTACTTTGTCCATGTCGCCATTTCAAACTTTTCCCACCAAAAATCGTCTGAAAAAAAAAGAAAGCTAAAAATTTTATGGAAAAAGAAGTGGGTCTGTTTTGGCTGTGCTCGGGTGTGATCATGTTTTGCATAGGCTGTGTGCGGATCTCTTTTAGCAGGGCGAAGTTGTGTGTGGGTCTTTTTTTTAGCTGTGCGCGCGTGTGTTCGTGTTTTGTACGAGTACCGAAACAGGATGCTTCAAGGTGGCAGTTTGACAACTTGATCCAAAGTCCACATTGTATAGGCTTCTAATTGTCAGAAGTTTGAGTTCGCTGGGAATTTCCTTTCAGGCACAACTGCAAGCAGCTTTTTTTTTTGAAAGGTGCAAATGAATTATCCCCTGGGTCTGGATGCATGTGCGTGTGCGCATGTGGTCTTTTCATCAAAGAAAAAATGCATCACGTGGCCAGATCTGGCCCTCCCCGCTGTTCTGCATGCATTTAGTTTGCCTCCAATCTCATGATGGGGATGAGATGGCGGTTGGTTAGATACATTTTATTCTAGATCATTAGATCATTTTTTTTTGTTTACGCACATTCTTTGTTTGGACAATTATGAGCGCAGCAGTTGACCGCACGCAGTTCTGTTTGACAAAGGAGGCAATGGGGTTGGGTGAAGGGGCTTTTCACACTGACGTGTGGAGACATGGGGAGAAACTGTTTAGAGGCAGATAAGTAAGTTGAGACAAATGAAAAACTCTTTGACCGGAGTGCCACAAAAAATCAAAATGATGTGTTCTCTGACATCACGAAAATTAAAAAACATACCTCTCTCCAAAACGAATAAATATTCCCTTTGACGAACTCTTTTTTCGATAGTATCGGTATCGGAAAAATACCGATATTATCGGAAAAAACCGGAATCGGTATCTGTATCTGTCAGTCCCTAATTTTAAGTTCTCGTTTTCATTTTTCATCAGAATAATGATCAGTTGTTTTTTTTATCAGAAATTTCACCTGGTTCAAAAGTCTAACAGGATCCATTACCCTTGATTAAGATTTGCTGCCACCACCATTTTATTTAAGATGATTTTTTTTTTGATTTCATGGCATTTTTTTTACTATCGCTTCACTTTTTTAGCTGCTCAGTGATGTCTCAGCCAAAAACATCCAAAGGAGAGCTGAAATTTGGTATCAAATTCTGTCAGGCACCACGATCCGTTTCACAAACACTGTAAATAGTTATCTGGATTAAGGTCATTGCAGGATCGATGTCAAGATTCCCTGGGGTGGGGTCTTCTTCAAGTCCGATGATGCGATGTGATCGCTGCCACTGGTGTTGTGCGACTGGTGCAGTTAGAGAACGGGTCACGGCTTCGAGACAGAGTGGAGTTGAAGTCGTTGCCGATTCATGGTCACGGTTGTTCGTCCGTTGTCTCGTTTTTGCGGTTGGGTTAACTTTGGAATGTGGTGTCCTTCCTTGGGATTGTTTTTGAATTTTTAAGTTGCGGTCTGCCAGACTTCTCCGGTGCATGTGACGCTGTGGGATGTGTTGAGGCTTGGATGCATTATGAAACGTCGTCAGTAAATCTTGACATCGATCCTACAATGGCCTTAAACCAGGAAACTGTTTACAGTGAAATTTGGTATACTTCTTCAAAAAAGTCTTCAGAATTTTAGCGTTGAAAAATATTCACATCTATAGGTATGACCAGAAGAAATTGAAAAATCTCATTCCACAGGTCATTTTGAGTGAGAGACAGGCATTTCCGGCTTTTTAATAAAAAAAATGATGTAACTCTAATATCATAGCAGACAGAATATGGGCATTTGCATGAAGTCACATCTAATTAATCTTTAAACATGCACCTAATTTCGTAAACAACGTCTTATAAACAAACATAAAGGTTAACCGCAAAGGTAGATGCTCCCCCCTGAATTTCTTTGACCGTCTGTACTGCCACCAAGATATTTGTTCGAAGTTGTAGGTATTTTTTATTTCTTTTACCTTTTATTCATAGTGTAAGGAAACCAAGTGTTGGTTTCTTCTCTCGAAACTTTACCTGTTGGACAATAATTTTGTGCAGTCATTCAATTGCCAGATCGAATTCATAGATGAAGAAGCAAACAGCCTTACTGGTGAAGAGAACTCTTCTGAAGTTTATCTGGAAAACATTATGGTATGCTGCAAGAAATACCTAGAGAAATCCAACGCTGACCCGATGTTGACCAAGGAACTAACTGGGGAAGTAAGTACTCACTGTTTTTCTTGACAGCTCTGGAGGCCTGTCTGTGTCAGTGGCACTTGTAGTGGGCGAAATTGTCTACCACTTGTTCCCCATCCACTTCCTTTAGAGGATGTTGTTGCATCTAGCAGGAAAAATGGCTATTCCTTTTTAGCCTTCGTTTCTGCCTGGCAGTGTCACAAGAAGAATGCAACCACTGCAGGAAGACGTTTTCTTCGAACTTTTAAGATTCAGCAGTGTTGTCCAAGCCCTCGGTGTCATTGATCTACAAGGCTTGCTAAACGAATGTTGAGATACAATTCTGAATTACCAGTTCTGCCAGAATGACAATATGTTTGAATCATGGTCTCTCTCAACTTTCTACTTTTGGCTCTTGTGGCAATGACAGAGCGTCTGGTGCAGTTGTCACTCTGGATGGATAGATCTTGGCATTCCAAAGTACCCAAGTCGCGCTATGAACTTTGCAAATCATTTGAGCAAATCAAGAATATGTTTTTGCTTCATTGAATTTCCACTGGTGCTTTTCTCCGTTGTTAGTTGTGTGGTGTATCCACTGTTGAAGCTGGTAGGATTTCCAATTGCTGACTGAGTTTTTGGATGTGGATGATAATTATTGGTCGAAATGTCCTCACAGATTCCTCCACTGTTGAGCCAGGCTGTATTTGCTTCCTGGGCTTTCTACTTTTGAGGGCCACATACAGCACACCTTTGGTCCCTGCACAGCCACTTCTGCATTTCAGACTGAGGAATTGCTTCCAGTGCGCAGATTTTGGAGAAGTTTTTTTTTTGAAAGAAGATTTCAATATGCTTTGCAACCCTAAAATCGACATAACGTATTTGAATTTTATGGCGGTCACACAAAAATCAACATTTAGAACAGAACTTTCGAACAGAAGAACGGAACAAAAAAAAAAAAGCGAAAACTTTCGACTTCCTAATCATTGAGCTCTTAAGTCTAAATAGTGTAAAGATGTTCCAAAGTCAAGTAAGTTGTCCATGTTTTAAAATCACCGTGCAGATTTGTCCAAAGAAATAGCTTGTGAGTGCTGGCTTCATGTGTTGGGCTATTTCAAGTCATGTGAGTTGCTCCAGGA
>JASGXE010008833.1:0-17458 GCA_030068105.1 Sinentomon sp. SZTP_YWyxl
GGACCCCTACCACTTGTTACATATTGAGAGCTTGAGAGAGTGCAACGAAGGGCAGCTCGCTTTGTCTCTGGTTGTTATGACTTTCGAAGCAGTGTTACTCTGCTCATATCTGATCTAGGATGGAATTCCTTGGCTAAACGCAAAAGGGTTTCTAGGCTGATAGGTCTTTTCCAAGGGTTAAACAATGTTGCTGGTTGGTCAAAAATCAAGGAGAGTTTGCTTCCCCCTTCTTACAGTGGCAGGCATGATCACGATTTCAAGTTGGGAACCAGACGTGCTTGTAGGGACGTTGGTAAGTTTCTTTCAGTGTCAGAACTGTGAATGAGTGGAACTCTTTAAATGCAGAGGTTTTTGGGAAAGGTGAGGATTTGAGTGTGAGCACCTTCCGGAAGAATATTTTGCATGGGGTTGCAGGGCAGTCTTCCCCTCGGCTTAAATTTAAATTTAAATTTAAAACTGGGGACAGAGTCCCCCCGCCGATGAGTTCGAAGGACAAAGAGTCCGGAGTCACAAAGTAAAATCCAACGCCAATGGACCGACGCAAATGAGCAACAGATCAGTGCACCAGGCACCACGTCAAGACGTTATTAAAAAATGGACATTGCTCAAAAAGGACAGTTCGTCGGTTTCCATATAAGGTGGTGGAACAATTAGTCAGACGATGCAGACAGATTGCCAACAGGCAATTTATTTGATTGAATGATTATTTTTCATACAACGATAAAAAGAAAATAAGATTAAAAAGCACAGGTCATAACTCATACCTTGCATGATTGCTTGGTCAGATGTCATCCAGAGTCCAGAGTGGAAGAGTCAAGCAGTTCAAATTGATGCCAGTTCGTATGGTTGGAGATAAAAAGTGTGGCCAGTTTTGTTGTTTCATTCCAGAAGAAATATGGCCAATGGCCATACAGTTCAGTAAGTAGGTAGGTACCCTATGCAGAAATTAGTTTGCCAAAAAGGAAAGAAAGAAATGGGGGGAACAAATTAGTAATTTTGCTATGAAGACTAAATATCTAAAACATCCAGTTTTGAAGAAATAACATCTGTGAATTGCTTTTCAGTGGACCGCAAGATTTCAGCTGGCAATGCAAGTTTATTCCACAGAAAAAGGTTGCGATTAAAAAAGGAATACCTGTCTACATTTTTGAAAAGTGAAGTTGGCACAAAGGAAACTGTCATGCTAGCTCTTGTCTTGTGGTCGTTCGGAGTGAAAATCCAGGGCCCATCCCCCCAACCCCCTTTATTGACAATGCAATTCCTGAATGCAGACAGTCCATGCAGTAACCGTCTTTTATTGAGGGAATCCCAGCCCAATTCAGTCAACATGCTTGTCACACTTGCATCAAAAGCAAAATTTCCCATCACAAACCTAGCTGCCCTTCTTTGCACGGCCTCAATAGCATCAATGTGACATTTTTGATAAGGACTCCATGTGGTGGTGGAATATTCGAGCAGAGGCCTTACAGTTGAAAAATAAAGAATTGACTTTATGCGCCGTGAAGCATGATGGTTACATAGACATGAGTCATGATACCATACCAATATATTATGTGTTGATCCTTTAAGTTGTCTTTGTGGATTTTATGGTCATGCTGTCTTTTTCTCGAATATGACAAGGGTGTTCACCTGCTTAATTGCTGATTTGCGCAGGGCAGGACTGTGTCCGGGCAAATTATTTTAAATTACAATTACAATAATTCTGACATTTTTTTTGCAGTGTGGGGTTTCCGGGTGGGTGTCCGGTTTTCAGTGCTGAGGTGTCCGGGTATCCGGTTTTCAGAAACCACCCAGCTATTTCACTTTCACTAAAAAAAAAATAAAACTCACGTTTGTCACATTGTGTGCTCAGGCAGGACATGGACGAAAAGACAACTCAAAAAGAGCGCAACTCCAAAAAGAATGGTTCCGATTTCCGAAAGCCGCCGCGTCGACAATCCAAAGAGAAAGCTGCCTTTTGGATTTTCTCTTCCTGCAGCGGCCATTGTTGCTCCAGAAATGACCTTCTGTTCGTTTGAAAATGCCGAAATCGTTCTGCAAAGTTGACTGAAAACCGCAAGAAAGTCGCAAGATTGTTCCTCAAAAGTGGCCAGGAAAATTGTTGCAAGTCGCAATCAATTTTTTTTTCGCAAGACACTCTCAAAAGGGGCAAGTTGGCAACACTGGTTGCAGGTCGGCGTTTTGGTGCTGCAGGTCGCATGTCAGCCTGCAGGGCGGGCATATCCGGCTTGCAGGTCGGCATTTTGGTGCTGCAGGTCGCATGTTGGCCTGCAGGTCGCATGTTTGCCTGCAAGCACAATCTTTTGAAAAGAAGAAGTCACGAAACTCGCGGAGCTTCTGTGAAACCGCTGCGGGCAACTTGAAGGGAAAAAGACAACAAAACGCAATACTTCGGTCGAGAAATGAACGCTTGTTTGCATGCCGTGTGGCTCAAAGAAAGTCGATTGGGGAAGAAGTGAAAACAGTGTTGCCAGACACTTTTTTAATTTTTCGCAAGATTTTTTGCCCAAAAACCGCAAGAATTCGCAAGATTTTTTCGTAATTCGCAAGAAAAATCGCAAGATGAGAACATTTGCTTTTTTCAGGATTATCCACCGAATTTCGCAAAAAATTACATCACAACATTATTGGGGTCATATATGGGGTTCACAACAATTTCTTTCTCAAACAGAACAGAAGGGTCGCCGGAAAAACGTCTTATATTTTTGGCAGGTCTGAAGGCATGGATTGGTGTATTCCCTTCTCATCTGAACGCAACCCAATCCAACCTTGTCGATTCGGAAGCGTATTGGGGCCATATCAGAGAAACGACTTTTTTTCGATTTTTTGAAAAGTCGGAATTCCGAGAAAAATCTCGGAATTCTGAGAAAAATGTCGGAATTCTGAGAAAAAAGTCAGAATTCGAGAAACATCTCGGAATTCTGAGAAAAATGTGGGAATTCTGAGAAAATGTCGGAATTCTGAGAAAAAAGTCAGAATTCTGAGAAAAATCTCGGAATTCTGAGAAAAAATTAAGTCAGAATTCCGAGAAAAAAGTCAGAATTCCGAGAAAAATCTTGGAATTGTGAGAAAAATCTCGGAATTCTGACTTTTTTCTCAGAATTCCGAGATTTTTCTCAAATCTCAGAATTCCGAGATTTTTCTCAGAATTCCGGGATTTTTCTCGAATTCTGACTTTTTCTCGAATTCTGACTTTTTTCTCGGATTCTGACTTTTTTTTCTCAGAATTCCGAGATTTTTCTCAGAATTCCGAGATTATTCTCAGAATTCTGACTTTTTTCTCAGAATTCCGAGATTTTTCTCAGAATTCTGACTTTGTTCTCAGAATTCCGACATTTTTCTCAGAATTCCGAGATTTTTCTCAGAATTCCGAGATTTTTTCTCAGAATTCCGAGATTTTTCCAGTGGAAGATTTGCTGGTCTGGCTCAGTTACAGTTTGTAATTTTGTATCTTCGGATGGAGAAAACTTATGAGTACGCAGGTTTCAAAAAGCATAGGTAGGCAGGTGTACCCAACAAAGGTGGGCTTATATTTAGTGACCCCAATGCCAACAGGCTTTTCTTTCAAATTCGGTTTCCGGCATTTTTTTCTGTTTTGGCAAACATTTTTTCTGGGTGCAACTTCTTCACAATTTGCCACATATTTTGCCACATTTTTAATTTTATTTTCATTTTAATTCAAATTTGGAAAATGGACACGATTGATCAGACCTATCAAGAACCAGGATGGAATAGCCAAACTCACGGTTATGATGATATGCTCCAAGCAAAAATCCTCATCAGCAGCAATAGACAGCACAAGGATGTGATGACCATCAACATTATCATCACAGGAGCCAAATAGATTGCAACAGTGGTATTAATGCACTACCACAGAAATTAAAGGCACTCCTAACAGAAAGCATCATCAATGCCAAAGCCAGAAAGCCCTAATTAAAAATGGTGAGGAAGTGTTGCAAGGAGCAGCACAACCGTAAGTTTTGGAATAAAAGAATACCTACATCATGAGCATTATTTGGAACATGTAACAAACCAAACTTGCTTCCAATTGGTTCATGAAGATGGAGAAGATTGATGGAATTGTGTACACTCTTTGAGGCCGATTGTTTGCACAAGGAAATGTGACTTACGTCAGGTACTTTATCCTTATTCGGCCACGAAACTGGAGTTGAAGATGGTCCAACACTCTGTTTCAATCGATTTCGGGCTGTGATCCAGCCCATCTTCAGGAAACGTCAGCACGGGGTAAAAATTTCCGCTTGTTCCACGGAAGTCGTAGTAACGACTTCCGTGGAACACTTCGATTTTTTTCCCCGTGCTGACGTTTCCTGAAGATGGGCTGGATCACAGCCCGAAATCGATTGAAACAGAGTGTTGGACCATCTTCAACTCCAGTTTCGTGGCCGAATAAGGATAAAGTATACCCAGTGGGCGCAGTGGCGTGCGGTGAGTTTTGCAGGAGGTCATGCGGAGGGAAAAATCCTGTGTGAGGTATCTGGGCGCAGCCCAGAAGGGGGGTCTGGGGGGCGGAGCCCCCATAAGCTGAAGAAACTTTGAAATTTAGTGTTCATTTTCAGTGCAAGAATTGGTGATCTGGAGGACAAATTTCCCACGCGAGCCAACAGCTCATGCCACGAATGAGCAAGTTATCCCCTTGGGGAGCATTCATTGGTAGGTTGACCCTCACCTCCCGATGACACCGCTGGTAATGCGGTTGTCAAAGACAAAGATTTAGACATCCCGTAAATTTTCTGAAACTCCATGCACAGACAAATACAAACAGGCAAAATACAACAGGATGAGAAGAAGCACAAATACAGTTTTGTTTTTCTTACTTTCGTAAGGCCCTGCAACTCCGAAGTTGCACGCCCAGAAGCCAAGCAACCACTCGCTTCTTTTCATCAAAAGATTCGGCGGAGCAGTTGTCACAGAGCTGACAACTATGAACAGCTTGGATTTCCGTTTCCATGGTGGGACACTTGAGACCAATCAAACTCAACTGATCACTGAAATGACTTCTCTTGAAAGAACCTTTTTGCCTTTTCAGAGCACTCTCGATATCGCCATTTCAGGACACAGAACACAAAAGACAAAGGGTATCTGACATCCATATACCGATACCAAGACAAAGCAAGCAAATGAAGTTCCAAGAATGAAGGCTCGAAATTGGTTTCCGTGATCCGTCGCCCAGCGCCCTCAAATATCGGCTCGGCTGCTGCACAGTGCATGCATTCAGCATTGGAGGCGCCTGGGTGAGGCAAGCATGATATGGCAACAAGGCGATGACTGGTTCTGTTTCATGTTGTGTTCAAAATCTGTGTGAATCTCAGGTGTGAATGAGCTGAATCAGGGCAGAACATCACTCACCACCTCCTCCTCCCGCGCAGTTGTAGATGCCCATCCCATCCAACCAGCTCCCTCACCTCAAAAGCGCAGACACACTCTGTTGTGGTCCCCTCGATGAGTTCTCTGCTCGTTTGCACTGCCGCTGAATTGCTGGCCCAGAATGTGTTCTATGCGGATTTCTCTCCGCATGTTCTCGTTCTTTTTTCAAGCAGTTTCAGCCATGCATCAGAACAGTATCAGCGGTTGCACACCCATGCAAGGAGACTGCTGTCAAAATAGCAGCGATCCATGCGTTCTTGATTCCGCATACACCAGAGCAATGCCGGCACAGCAGGGATAACCAAAATATGTCGCCGCATGCAAAGTTTGTCCGCAGTGATTTTTTCGCGGGGAAAGGAAAACTGCAGCAAAAATATGAACTGGGAGTCGAAATTCGGCACAATTTGATGTTTTCTCCTTCTTCCCGTAATTTTACAAGTCATGCACTGCATGACTTGCATACTATGGACGGACCGCCACTGAAAGTACCTGACGTAAGTCACATTTCCTTATGGAGAAGATTTTGAAGAGTTGAGATATCATGGCAGTTAGCACATAAAGGTGCAACAAAACCAGAAGGCAGAACACAAGACAGTACAATTCCCTAGACAAAAACTGAGGTGTTGCAAATAGCAACACAACTGTAAGTTTGGGAAAAAGAGAAAACAAAGAGCGAAAATTGACAGTCAAGCAAATAGGATCTGCGAATGAAAACAAGCAAATAGGATCTGCGAATGAAAACAACAGGCCCACCTATCTGCATTGAAATCTCTCATGTGCAAAAATCTCATTTTATTTTTCTCCCATATGCAGGTTTTAGTTCATAACAATCTCATTGTCTTCATTACATTGTTATATCGACATTGTGATACCTATTCTTGATACCTACATAGTTTTTTTTTATCTACATTTTAATGCCTGCTCTTCCCCGGGGAGAAGTGCTCCAAGCTGAACGGCAATCTAATCATGGACGTGTATTATCCTAATGTAAGTACCTATTCTTTGTTCTTTTTTCTCTTCTAAGAACCCTCGGCTGTGCTGCTCCTTGCAACACATCCTCAAAATTCCTATTAGGGTAAAAAAAACTAGGTAATGGTTTCAGTTTAAAAGCTTTGTTAAAATGGTAACTTTTTTTGTCCGACGGCACGTATCTTTCAGTTGAGCATGGAGCATGGTCATGAAAAGTTAAGTACATCCAGATTTGCGTTCCACATAGTGTAATTTTCACATCATCATACATTTACATTTTTAAACACTTCTCTTTTTATAAACTTCATACCTACTCGAAAAACACTTCAACACTTTAAAACACTCTCACTAACACTTAAACACTCTCACCTCTGGAGCTGCATCTAGGTACAACATTGAATAGACTGCACTTGGACTTGGATTCTTTGCCCTTTTGAGTTTATTTTCGCCCAGAAGCCACCATTCTCATTTGTTTATCTGATGCAGCACACATCCCTTCCTTGGAATGGCGACTGCAAGTGGAAAGATTAGGTACATAGGTATGCTGAACTTTCCTCGGAGCTGTGATGGACACTGACCTCAAACCACCAGATCTTCCTGCTTCCTCTTCCTTTGGTCTTGACCTTCTGATATGACCTTTTCACACAGTGCACACTAACAATGCTTCAGTAACCCTCTGAACAGGCTTCCACCCTACAGCCTTGAGCGATAGGTACCCCAGCAAATTATAGGTCAAGGAACACCATACCATCACTTTGCTTTTCCACTTCCTCCAAGCTTGATCCACTTCTCTTCTTATGGAAAGTCAACGTTCAAAGGAACAAAGCGTAACTTCTGGATTATCTCATTCACTGTGACGACCCTCCCACAGGTGACAGGGCTTCTACAAAGTCTTGGAACAAGGAACAGTCTCAACCCTCGACTCTCCTCCACGTTGCAAAGGATAGGGTTCAAAAAAGGGTCTTTAGATTTACTTTCTGAACTAAAAACTTCTTATGTCTTTTGTCTTATTCTTATGTCTATAACTTCTTATGTCTTCTCTTGAAAACAACAACCACCACCCTTCTATTGATCCTCTTCCCTACCAAATTCAATAAACCTCCAATCAGTTCCTCCAACAGAACCTTTTCTTCTGTTTGGTGAATCCAACTCTTCACCCTTAGTTTGGTGGAACCATCTCTTCAGTCACCCTCAGTTGGTGAAACAACTCTCCCTTTTACAAATGGAAGCTTCTCACCTGCCACATCTGTTTGGCAGCTACACCCATGCCATGAGTGAGCTTTTCTTTCTCTTTTTTTCACATGAAGATCTTTTGATCCTTTGTGCATCTGTTATGGAATTGAACCAAAAAAATTAATTTGAAATCTTAATCACCTATTTGAGAGCTATTCAAGTGCCTAGGCAATTAAAAACATGGCAAAAATTGAGTCTTTAGCTTGGGCACGTAAACAATACCCTTACCTTCAGCGGCATAATGAGCTAAATGTGAATGCTGATGCACTTTTAAAAATTGAGCTAAATGTGAATTAGCATTATTAGCTAAATGTGAATGCTAATCCACTTTGATATTTCCGCTTCAGAGGCCCATAACCTTATGCGCAACTGTGACATCGAAGTGATTTTGCTCTCTTGTTCTTGAATTGCCTGAATTGGAATTGGTCTGTTTTTCACACCATGTTTTTTTCACCACAATGTCTGCATTCATCATCTCTCTGATTTTGTAGCCGTTGATTTTCACTTTTTATTTAGGTACCTACCCATTTCCCAATTGAATCCTCCCACTCAGCCCAGTCTAAAGAGGATGTATCTACTCGTAAGGAACTTTACTTTCTGCGGGTGCAAATGACTTCCATGTTGACTTCCATGAGAAATACTGAAAGGTTCAAGACCAACACTACGCGTGAACTCTCTTGACCCGCCGCCGATTAGCAATCCAGTTCAGGTGTTGTGGTTTGGCTGCAGGGTGTCCCTGAACCTGCGCAAAATAAATGACGATTCCCAATGTCCATCGGGCGAGTTTACTTTCCCTGCTTGAAATTCCGATCACGTCGCGAAGGTGATTCATGTGTTCTTTGAAGGTCATCTGTACTCGCTGATGCCGCTCTGTTTGCATTGCTCGTGGACTACTGGAATATTGCTTGATTCGTCGAGATGGTGCCCTGCTGTAAAAAAGAGCGTGTGGAGATGATTCTCGTGATGGGAGAAACCAAATGCAGAAGTTTCGTGCAATATTTTCTGTGAAGGATGTCTCTCGGAAGGGAGTCGGAAAAACGGCTACGGATGAGGCCACGTCCAGCTGCCTCTCACGTCAAAACAAAATACCAGAGAGAGAGCCAAGATGCCGGAAGAAATCTCATTTTCCATTAAAACAAACACCGTCCTTATATTCGATCTGAATGACCCTGTATAACAGCGCTAACAAACCGCACTGCAAAAACACAACTCAGGTCAAACGAGTTCACGCGTAGTGTTGGTCTTGAAGCTTTGTGTAGAATAATTTGATGGGCAACAGGGAAGCTTTATTATCGGAAACTTTTCAAATGGATCTGTGGCTGTTGTCTAACAGTGCAGATGGAAACTCAAATGGCTGTCCAAAATGATATTGCAGAGAGGAGCCCTGGCTTTCGTAAAATTTCTTTTTTGTTCCATCAGATCAGACACTGAACACTTGGGCCTAATAGGTGCCGACCTAGGCACCTAATCTTTCTCGCTTCTGGCAGCAAAATGAGCAAAACGTGATTGCTGCACGATTTTGATTCTTTGCTCTTTTCACGTCTGATTGCTGCACGATTTTGATTCTTTGCTCTTTTCACGTCGTTTTAAAACACTCACAGTAGTGCCCTATCTTGGTGGAACAAGATGAAACGTGAATGTCACCTCCCTTTAATTTGACATCCTCTTCGTAGATAGGTAAGTTTTAAACATGTGCATAAAATGAATGTTTATTGCTCTCTCTCTGGCAGCATGATGAGCTAAAGTGAATGCTGCTTGGGTTGTTTTAAAACTCATGGTAATTTTTTAAATGTAAATGAATGTTTTATTTTTCGTCCACACTTAACAAAAAACTGCTCCAACAGGTTTAGAAATGATAAACCAAAAAAAGAGCATCTGACGTTTTGGAAAGGCACTGGTTTGACAGGTTAACCATTGGTTTTCCACCCATTTCCGTTATCAATGCCCCATCTTGGTGGAGGACAGCATAGAACAAGTTGAAACATGAATGTCACTCCCTTTGATTTGTCATCCTCTTCGTAAGTTTTAAACACGTGCATAAAATAAATGTTTATTGCTCTCTCCCTGGCAGCATGATGAGCTAAAGTGAATGCTGCTTGGGTTGTTTTAAAACTCATGGTAATTTTTTAAATGTAAATGTTTTATTTTTCGTCCACACTAAACAAAAAACTGCTTGGTTTTCCGGCTCCGCCCATTTCCGTTATCAATGCCCCATCTTGGTGGAAGGCAGCGTAGAACAAGATGAATTTTTATTTTCTTCTGTGAAACACCAATGTCACCTCCCTTTGATTTGTCATCCTCTTCATAAGTTTTAAACATGTGCATAAAATAAATGCTATTGCTCTCTCCCAGGCAGGCAGCATGATGAGCTAAAGTGAATGTTGCTTGCTGCTCGTCTTTGAGTGATTTTCACACCATCATACATGTTCACACTTCCTTATAAACTTAACACTCAAAAATACTTAACACTTTTAAACACTCTCACCTCTCGAGCTACATGAGCATGACCGTCTACAACATTGAATAGACTGCACTGGGATTCGGATTCTTTGCCCTTTAAAATTTATTTTCACCCAGAAGCCACCATTCCCATTGTTTCCTGCAGCACATGTCCCTTCCTCCGAATGGAAACTGCAAATGGGAAGATCACATATGCTGAACTCTTCTTGGAGCCACTCAGAACAACCCAATATCCATGAGTGAGAACATTTTTTTCTCTCTTTTTTTCACATGAACATGTTTTGAATCTTTTGCGCATCTGATATGGAATTGGAGGAGGTAGGTATGAATGAAAAATGAAATAATTGAAGTCTTCTGCTTTGGAGCTGTCAAGCAAAAATTAAGTCTTTGGCATGGGCGGGTGCGTAAATAAAACCCTCACCTCCAGCAGCATAATGAGGTTAGTGTGAATGCTGATGCACTTTTAAAATTGAGCTAAATTTGAATTAGCATAATGAGCTATGTGAATGCTAATGCACTGATTATTATTTCCGCTTGATGTCAAACAAGTAAGTATCATTTTTGCAACAATGACAGGTCCTTTGGTACTGGCGAGAGTTTGCTTCTCTCATTCGGTATTGAATTGGAATTCAATACTTGAATATCTTTTTTACACCACTGCATTCATGCCATGATTTGCAGAATTCACACATGATGGTAATTCAGGCAGGCAAAGCATTTTTGTGAACCATTCCATGAATTTTGCAAAATTCCCACTTGCATGGAATTTGAGTGTTGTCCTTGTTTTGTATTTTGTATGTTCTTCTTTTGCCACCTCTTTGTTATTTGCAAATTTTTTTGACCATTCTAAATCTGTTTTTCCCTTCTGTCTATGAATTTTGAACAAGATTCAGTGGAAGATACAAATCTTTTTTCCTGTCGTGCTGCAATTCTTTATTTTTTTATTTTTCAATTTTATATTCATTTTATTAAATTATCTTGATGTTCTCAGCAAATGAAAACTGTTGTTGTTCAATAAATAAATAAAAAATTAGGAAAAACAGAAAAAAGTGCTGAAAGTGACTTGTGTGTGTGATTTCCATGGGTTGTGTGTGTTTTGTGTGTCCAATATTTGCTGTGTTGTGAACAATGTGAGTGGAGTTTTGTTTCTGGATCTGTTGTGTTGCTCAAACTAAGGTAATTTTACACAACCATCAATATTTACATATCCAGGTCAGGGTTCAGCAAAATGTTAGAAAAGGTTAAAGCAATTAGCCCTTGCTATGGCCTCTGTAGCCCTCGGAACCATACGGTTAAGCAAATATCTTACCTAGGTACTTTCTTTTCTACGCCAATATGCCCACTTGTGTTTTTTGTCCTGACCATGTTGTCTTTGGGACGAGTGTCCCAATCACTTCATGCAACACAATCTCTGTCTAACTTTGTAATGATCTGGGTCAAATGCCCAGTCACTCAGCGTTCAACGCAATGTCCAATGTGTTTGCGTGGGCGTGCTTTACCCATCTTTCTGCTGTGAGCTTTGATGGTCCTCTATCACTGTCACTGATGTGAATACCTCTACTTTGGATTTGTATTCCGGTTTGATGAAGGTGGCCTTAGCCGATAAGTTTTTCAATGAACTTGTGTTTAACCTTTTTTTCCAATTCTATACTTTCTAAAATAAACAAAAAAAAAATGCATAGGTAAAACCTCACAGAATAAAAAAAAAATCTGTTGCTTTATTTATGTTCTTGCTCGACACAGGTGTTTAACCTTTTTCCGATTTCACCCTTTCTAAAAAAAAAACATAAGTAAAACCCCACAGAAAAAAGTCGTTTGCTTTGTAAATGTTCTTACTCGACACATGTACCTAACATTCTTTGTGCATTAGGGAAAAGATCTCAGCCACTGAGCTTGCATCACTTTGATAATCTCAGTTGGCCACAGGTGCCAAGAACTAACGCGTATATTTGGGACAAGATCTCAACTCTCAACCACTAATCTTGCAGCCAGTTGCAGCATATTCTGCGAACTTTGTTTTTTACTGCTTGACTTTGTTTTTATTGATCTTGACTGGATAAAAGTACACCTAATTGATCTAACACCTTGCATATTCGCGTCAAGGTCTGAACTCGTAACCACTGATATTGCAACACGTTCTGCTTAACTTTGGTTTTAATGACCACGGCACAACTGCTTTGGTACCGTTATGCACCACATTGTGATTGATGCTGAATTACACAAAATATGATGTATTGCTATTTGCTATCTAAATGATCTTGAATCACGTTTGCTGCTTCTGTCGGAGAATTGCTATCGATGGCGGTACCTAATCATTGTTATATACGTAGATAAATGGGTAGTCTGCCTGGCAGTGTTGTTAGGTAGTGGTTTATTGTATTGTTTATTGTAAGAAGCAGTTTGTATCTGGCTAACTTTGCTCTGATCTGGCCCCAATAGTAAATAGTTCACATCCTGAGCCACCTTCCAGGAAAAGGCAAACTTTAGTACTACAGGTCTATTTCATTTCTTCTAACCAGTTTCTCTTCAGTGGATAGCCAGTAACTACAGTGGTGATTTTGAAGTGCTGTACGATGGATTGGATGTACAAAAATGCAACCAATGATGTGAATAGGGAAGAATATTTGCTTGGCCGTCCGATTGATAAGGCATTTCATCTGGCTGAAGCAAGCGAGAAAGAAGCGGCTGTGGCAGGCAGCTCCACTGCAAATGATCAAACAGCTGGGAGTAGTTATCCGCCTATCGAACATGGTTAGATTTTTGCATGGATTGTGAGTGGAGTTTTGCATGGAAAGTGATCTTTATTTTTTGATATTTGGGTTTTGTAGATGGGCCTACGTAGTTTTTGGTCTCTTTTCGTTTGAACTGATTTTTAGATTCGTGGTACATACCTACCTAATTATTGTCACATTTTATTAACTAACTTATTTGTTAGCCATAGATGCACGCTGCATCCTTACAATGGTAGTAGGCTGAAAAGATGAACAAATTCATCGCTGCAATGGTAGGCCTACATTTGCGAACAAGTCGCAACATTTAGTGAGCATACAAAGTTGGCCAACTTCACAGACACCAACCGCTTAGGGGACAGTTTGGTGTGGAATTTGTGAATCAAATGTAGGAATGAGTTGATAGGTATAGAACCAAATTTGGATAGTTCGCCCCATCCAATGAAGACCAAGGCAAATAAGAGCAACAGATACATAGTAGGATTACGATGTACCCAAAATAACTGGGTAACAACCATTTTAAGGTCAATCCTGGAACCCAAGTTATTGAAACATTGTTGCTCTTTCACAGAAGTGGAGAGTAGTATCTTGAATTGGTGAATCATTTTCCCATTGACATGTAAATTCCATTGATTGGGACCTGTTATTGTTTGCAGAACATTGCAATCAATAATTGCAGTTCCTTATTAGCAGTGTCAGCTGTCTGGCACTGTGCGAGTGTGAATGTTCATCAACAGTGTCACAACATTATAACCATTGTTGTTTTTAAACAGAATTTGCTTTTTTCTCTTCAATAAAATAACTCTACAACATTAGAGATCGAACTATTTTGGACTTTTTCCTGTTGCCAGTCTCACAAACGTCCGTCACAGATGTCCTGAATTGGATCTTTCTGCTTCATTCTGAAGTTGATTCAAATCATGCATAGGCATACCTCACAAATCTAAAGGCCATTCTTTTCATACCAGCGACCGTGTTGCTTTTTTCACATTTTTTGTTATTTTGCTTGCGGCGTGAAGTTGCATCTTTGTACGTCCTAGCACTACCAAAGCACTCGTGTTGTTTTCTTTTCCTCCGCTTATTAATATGCTTAAATTCAGCGGGTAGTCTCACCTAATCTGAGGTTAGAACGGTGCGAGGATTTGCGACGCGCAATCTACCGGTCGAGTCTCCCAAACCGCGACAGGATGGGACTCTACACCGGGATTGACAGCCGGCCGCCGTGTGATCACATGATTTTACCAATTTGCAGCTGATTTGTTGGTTCTTTTTGGCATTTGCAAGTCTGAATGCGGATGCTGTCTTCTTTAACTTTTGTGTGGAGAATCTGCAAATTCGTGTTCGCATGTCAACAATACCTGCGGCAGAAACATCTGCATTGCAGCATTGCTCATCTTCTCTGTCATTGGATGCGTTTGCTTTCGGATAGGTCATGCGACCGAATGGGACCAAGCTCTGGCTTTCGATAAGGGCCTTGACGTTAAAATTATACCTAACAAAAATAAATTATCAACCTTTACACTGACTTGATTTTGTTTTCAGAGTGCATTCCAACATCAGTCCTCTATAAGGGCGGATCGGAACATGTCGATGTGAGAAGAAAAGTCCAGGAAGACCCCCTCCTGCTGATTCAGAAGAAGCAACATGAATCCAGAGAAAGGATCATCGGAAATCCTGGCAAGGCTAAGCAATTATATAGAATGGTTAGCAGGAAAATTTTTTCAGGTTTTACAGCTGCTACCTCTGGCAAGTTTTTGTCATGATGCTACTAAAATCTTTTTTAATAACAGTTACCTCCCTCTTCTTTTGTCAGTGTCATTTCCAGCGATGGCCACGAAGTAGGCTCTCGGAAGCATGCAATGTGCAGAAGTAAGTTGAAGTGGGTGTGTTGGCCTCAATGGATGATTGGTGCTTAAGAAGAACCTGCTTGCTTGGACAAGGCTGATCATAATCCACAAGCTGTGAACTTGTGATTTTTTGGTGCTAGACTTGTGGTAAGGCCAAAACTGTTGAAATTTTGCTCAGAATTTCCATTTGGTGAAATATTTTTGCACACTCACAGAAAGGTACCGATGTGACATTACCATGGATTATGTTTAGATGCCTTTGGTGTGTCTTTGGTTTTTATTCAGTCACCTACCTTCCTACAAAAATAGAACAACATGGGGTAGGCCAAAACGCATATGAGTTTAAATGCCACAGAAACAGCGCGAGGCAATGTTTATTTATCCAATAGAGTCAAATTTCTATGCTCTGCTCTGTTCTTAGTGTTCGATTTTAGTCTGACTACCTGTGTGGCAACATCATTTTCAATTTAACTGTGGCTTTGGTGAGTTGGGCCTAAATGTGAAACGTTGATACCGGCAGAGCAACGGGCTTTTGTAAATCCTCGACTGATTCATCTCACCATCTGATTTCAATCTCATCATCTGATCACATGCATGTTATTGCTCATTGCTCCTGTTACAATAAACAAAGATCGCGTGAAAAATAACTTGAAATCGATTTCTCCGAGCAATCTCAGTCTGACTGATGATGCCAACAGCATGTTCGTCGAGATCGATTTCAAGTTCCATGTTAAGTACCTACCTGTGCAGTTTTTTCACCTTTTTTGTTTCTGGTGACAAAAGTGATGTGATGAGGCATTTCTCATCAGAATTCTTTCACTGCAAATGGTCCCTCGTGACCCTCGTAGTCACACCCCAGAATGCGGAAATTTTTCCTGCGTGTGGCCCTGCATGTGCATGCATGCTGAAATCGTGCAATTCTTTCCTATTTTACAGCTGCACAACGACTATGACGCAAAGCCCCGAAGAGGTGGTGGTCGTTCAGCCGCAGGAAACGAGACAAACTCAGATCAGATCGATCCATCAAATCTCTCGCGTGTGGAATTGGATAATTACTTGGTCTTCAAGATCCTGAAGCTCAACAAGTTGAAGAGCCTTCTGAAATCGATCAGCGAGGAAATGGAAGTGGAGAGCGGCCAACATGCACCTCCTGCCGAAGATGATATTGATGACATTCTGCTCAAGAAGCTGGATAAGGTCCAACAGGCAAAGAAAGAAAGTTCTCAATCAAGTCGGAGTGGTGAAAGCAGTCTCGCTGCCAGAGAGCGAATGTATCAGGTCAGTGTTCGATCTATGCCAGAATAGTTGGTTCTCCTGACTCCTTCAGCTCCCAAGCCCATATTAATAGGCAGAACGGCTGTGAAATGGGGTTTTGGAAGCATCGGGAGTCACGTAATCGCCACTAACTTTGTCAGTAGAATGGGGAGGAAAATGCTCAATTGTGACAAGTCAATTGTAGGACTTGGAAGGTGAAGGACATGTGTCCTGTTCTTCATTTCCGAGCTACACACCTTCGAAATTTTGAGATTCAGGTTTTTTGCTTCTTTATGTTTTGTTGAAAGCCGAGGTAGGCCTACCTGTTTATCCTTCCAATGGGGCACTACTTGGTAATTCCTTCCTCTTTTTGCCAAATTCCCCTCCGATGACCATAATTTATGTAATGATTGTTTGAACTTACGACCGAGAATTTTGCAAAAGATGACTGAAATGTACGGACAGGGGCGAATGTCTCGTTCTTATAAACCCATCTCCAGTTATGTTTATCTGTACAAGCGCCCTTCTCCAGCTTCATGCACCCTTTACCCATGTGAAAAAAACCTCAAGAAAATGTACAAAAGGGCCTAGGTAATCCACAACTGGACATACGAGAGCAAAAGCATTGTAAAATACATAGAGAAGAGCCTAAGTCAAGCAGCAGGGCTCGCCTCTTCATTTTTTTCCGGGACATCTGTCCTTCTCCGCAGATGCTAAAAATGCAAAAAAGTTGGATAAAATGTGACATACGCACTTACTTCCAAGCCCTTCAATTGTTGTTGAAAGTTTGTGTGATTATTGTTGACGAACCAATTGCTGCTCTTTCTTGATGTGATTGCATTTTGAGGAACTTTTGTTGCATGTTTGCTGCAGCACTTTCTGTCCAAAAGCATGTTGCTTGCTTGCTTGTAAAATAACTTTGAAGCCCAGTTGTGTTAACCAAAAGTCCACAATGAATTGGGTAAGTTTTCAGAGGGAAGCTCAAAAAATTTGAAAAACCTGATTTTTGGCCTTTATACCTACTGATCGATGTCACCAAATTGTCCATTTTCTGCCAATTACAATGATGCCTGGCTTTACATGTATCACGATTGAGCTGTCGTGATTCCCGTGTGACAGTTTTTTCGTTTGAAATCATTTTCTCGTTATTTCGAAGATTCCACAACATTGAAAATGCATTTTTACGCTTTCTGCTTTTTTTCTATTTTTCAGACTTTCGAAAAAATTGGCATCCTCACTGCAATATGAATTCATGGTTGCTACCAACCTGGAAAACCTGGAATACTCGAGGAATTTTTTTCGCACCATGGAAAACCTGGAAAACTCAGGGATTTTTGGAAAAAACCCTGGAAAAGTGAAAATTTCCAGAAAAACCAGCCAAAAAATGGAAAACGGAATTTCATAACATCTTTTTCGTTTACATATTTTTAAATTTCCAACAATGACACCTGAAGAACATTCTTGTCTTGCAATTTTTGTCTGCACCCTCCCATTTTTGTCTTGTCCTAGGATAAAACCCTGGAAAAAAAGCCTGGAAAAACTGAGAATCCTCTGGAAAACCTGGAAACTCAGGGAATTCCG
>JASGXE010008834.1:0-16404 GCA_030068105.1 Sinentomon sp. SZTP_YWyxl
GGTTTTGGCAATTTTGGGGGGTTTTCATCCCATTTGGTTGATATTTTAGCACCAATTGGGGACTACTGAAGGACGATTCCATGCAGAATTTCACCATTGTAACATGGAGTGCTTTCTGAGCAAAAGACAATTTGTTGAGGCACATTTGGCTGGTGCCCTGATGGAATTGGAGAACATTTTGGGCTCATTTGACAAAAGGGGGTAAAATGGACGAAATCGGAGTGGTAGGCCTACATAATGCCAGACTTTTAAAATTTTAACCTGAAGTCAGAAAACCTCCACTTTTTCTGCTGCTGAACTTCATTTAAAAAACTCCAGTACAGTTCGGCACAGGTGATGATTATCAAAAATCGGACACCGTCAGTCCATTTCAGCACATTTTTTGCACAAGTGGTTGAAATTTGGCCTCTGTAGGATGAACATTTTTGAGTCGCTGCCCGCTGGAAATAGCTGCATAAAATGTTTCAGAAAGTGTGATAGGCGAATAAGAGTAGAAAACCATAGTTAAAATAAGAATTAGGGATGTTTTATTCTATCGCATGCATCTTGAAAACTGTCGCCTGAGGTGAAATGAACATTTTTATGAGAATTGTGAGGCTAGAAATAAATTCTACAAATTGAATTGGTAAAAGCGTGTATTCCAAAATTGCAAATCTTGCCATTTTTACCAAATTTTTAGGTTTTGTCCCCTTCAATTAAATTAAATTTACCATGTCAAATTCGATGTGCCTTGTCCATTCGTAGAGGTTATGTTGGAACACAACAGTTTCGCACCCTCAAGGGGTGCTTCTTTAGGTGTAAAATATCAAAGAGATCGATGGGAGAGATGGGATGAGTAATGGACGAAATGATGAACCGAAGAATGTGGTGGAGTTAAAACTTGATGAAAAAGGTTAAAAACAAAGGTGATGTGACACTGGAGAATGTTTAAGTGGGACGATTTTTTCATCCAGTTTTAACTCCACGACATTCTTCAGTTCATCAATTCGTCTATTACTCATTCCTGAAGAACCACCCCGTGAGGGTGCGAAACTGTTGTGTTCCAAGATAACCTCTACGAACGGACAAGGCACATCTAATTTGAAATGGTGAATTTAATTCAACCCTTTCGTGGTGCACGTGTTTCAATTGTTCAATTAGATTGAATGTTTGGCCAAGCTAATTTTACTTTGAGAGGTCTCCATTTGCATTGTACCCCATCAACTTTGGATACTTTTTCAGTTTGTTGCGACTGGTCGAGATACTGCATGTGTGAAGGTTCTGAGAGACATTGAAATTGGAGAGGAAATAACTTGCTTTTATGGCGAGGATTTCTTTGGAGATAACAACTGCTATTGCGAATGCGAGACATGTGAAAGGTTAGTGCATCTTATCGAGGCAATGACCCTTTGGATTTTGCATACTTTTGGATATCTGCTTAGCTGATACAGCATCCCTACTTCATCCATTATTTCATGTTTTGTACTACATTCTTTAGTGAATTAGGGGGTACTTACTGCTGCAGTTTTTGCAAAAAAATAACACGAAGGTTTCAGTCATTGGATGAAACATGTGGTGAGCAATCGCCAATTGGTGACAACCTGCTGTACTTGCACTCAGTGACGTTTTGGGTTGGAATGAATTACTAAATGAAGCATGTGGGCATCGTGGCTGCACTCAGTCAGAAAATGCCATTTTATTTTAGCCATGTTTTCCGACCCATCAAAATGAAATAAAATTTGCATTTCTGTGATCTAGTTTTTTTCACCATAGCATCTCTGCTTACACTGGCAGTAGCTGCTGGTACGCCTGAAATGGAGCACTGATACTGGCAAACATTAATAATTTGTCTCGGGGATTGCAAAAATGACAAAAATGAGAGGTGTTATTTTCACAAAAGTATTGATTCAACACTGATCTTTGAAGCAAAATGACCAAGACTATCTGGCACTGCATTCTCTTATGCAATTAGGTACATAGTTTCAGTTTTGTCTTGCAATTTTAAACCTTAGGTCAACTGGTGTTGAATTTGCTGAGGACTGTCATTTTTCCGGTAAAGCTTATGGTACGGTTAAAAAACTTCGCAGTTCCAAAAATTGACACTTGTGCTGTTTTTTTTTTCTTTCTTTACTCTCCAATTGAAGATGTTTTTCTCGATTTAATAATCATGAAAAAGCTGCATATCAATTCATGTTGGCCAAAGGTCAAAGGTCAACAGTTCCTGGAATTGTTGTCATCTGTAAGCAAAGGGTCACGCTCCACTGTGGACCAGTTTTTAATTTCTGGACCCAAGCAAAATATTGAAAAATTCATCCTCAGAAACATGAGAGACCCTTGAAGGAGGCTCCTTCATTGACATCAAATGGATCTGACACATCCCTGGGGCACATGAGTGATAAGATGGCAAGCCCGAGTCTCCACTCAACTGGCTCGTGGAAGAACGGCTACACATTTCTGTACCCCTTCTCAATGATACTTCTCGTTCACACCACAGCAGATGAGGCCTTTCGAGAATGAAGCCATTTTCTGCAATTAGCATTTTTCTCAGGGTAGACACTGCCTTCCCTGGTGCTGAGATTGTCTGCGTCTTTTATTCAGATTCAGATTCTTCCTTGTTGCCTGTTCTTTTCTGCCATTTATGTCAAAATCTATTTTCGCTGAAGTTGTTTTGCTTGGATCTCGGTTTGGAAGTTATGGTTGTGCTAACCAAAGATGTAATGCTATGGTTATGGTTGGGTTATGAATCAGTGCCAAATGGCAATGAGAAAGAAAATGAAGTTGAACCATTCTTAGCTATCCGCATAGGAATTTAAGCAAAGGACCCATGATGGATTTTGCTTTTAAAACAATAAATTTGATCTTTTTTCAGACGTCATGCAGGTGCATTTTCGAGAGCAACACCCGAAGAGAATAGCCAAGGCAGTCGTTATCGACTGAGGGAAACAGATCATAGGTTAAACCGGATCAGATTTAGGGATCTTCCTCGTGGTTCAGCAGACCATATTCAAGATTCAACCACAACCCCACTAACGGTTTCCAGCCTCCGAAAACAAGGCATGTCAAAGTCAGACGCCGAATATTTTGTTGCGCAGGCACGCTTCGACACGTCAAGATTGGCTGAGGAGAATCAAGATGATGGAAATGCCCTCGCAGTTTCGAACTTGAGAAAGAAGGGGCTCACGAAATATGACGCAGAGCTCATTGTTGCTCAGGGGTCGTTTGGACCATCAAACCTTGGCATGCCGAGTTTGAGCCGAGAACATTCCCTTCAAGATTTCGGGGATATTACCAAAGGAAGGCTTGGAAAACGGAGGGGGCAGCCTCGATCTGGGAAGTACAATGTCACTTCTAGTGAAGGAAGTGATATCTCGTCGAATATCAATGACGATTTTGACAGCAACGCTAGCAGCAGCGACCGTGATTCCGGGATAGAGATTTGCACATCGAAGGTGGAACCGAGCGATTCGAGTAGTGGTGATATGACGCAAGCATTCCAGGGAATAACTTTGCGCAGCCACCGCCAGCTTGCCGGTGTCCACTTGAAGTCCCAAAATGATATTTTAGCACGCCCATTCCAATCTGTCGCATCTGGCGATGCTAGTTCATGCCGGTTTGGCGAGAGTAAGTCCGGAACGAGTTTTCCAAGCGTCAGTGACTGGGTTCGTGACAGTGGGCGCAGCCAGAATAGCAGCAGCAATTCTCGCTATCGGGTAAACTTGGCGTCGTTGTCACAGGTGATGAACCCAAAAGACGTTTACGAATTTGATGATGAAGTTGATTGTGATCTACCTCACTTACGGAAGTGCGGATCTTCCTTACAGAAGAAACAGTTCTACAGGGGCGCAGGCTCAGATATTATGGCTGGCAGATATGATGCCCAATCTCATTACGCAGTGTGTCAGAATTCCCCTCTAAATTCAAGGGGGCGGTTAAAGATGGTGTTGAGAATGAAACGGAGTCCGGTTCTAGATGAGGTCATAGAGTCAGGTAGCAGCTTTGATGCGGCGTCAACATCTTTCCAGAGGAGGCCCTTGAAACAGGAATACGAAGTGCTTAGACTCGAAGGTGCCGAGTGTGACGGTGTTAGCAAAGGTGCAAGGAAACGAAAAGTGAAACTGCGTGAACTTGACGGTGGCAAGGCAGCAGATTATCTTCACACTCCGTCTGAAAAGCAGGACCACTTGCCACCAAGTCCTACGAAACGTTTGAAGTTTACGATTGGGAGTGAAACTCAGAACATAATAGAGCTTCCAACTTTCACCAGCGTCAGGAAATAGTTTAGCCCAAATTTGTTTTTATTTATTTAGGATTTGTGGTTATTTGAATTTATTATGGGTAAGTGCTGCTATCACTCTCTGAAAGAAGTCTTAAAGATAAAAGTCGGCATAAAAAGATTGCAAATTGAGACCCCAGCGATAAAGAAAGTGGGCCCAAAGTGTAAGTTTGTTCATTGAACAAACGAAACATCGTGGGTTCCTTGTAGTGTGCTTCCCTGTTGAAATTGCTCAAATCGGTGAGAAATTGCACAAATCAGTGACAATTTGGCATTCATTGTGTTCAAAAAATGCATCTCTACCTTGGGTTTTACCTTCCTGATAATAAAACAGATAAAAAAACATCTTAATGATGTTTGGAAACTGGCATCTCTCTTCCTTGGAAGACAGTGGGAGCCTGCTGGCAAAATAGTGGAAGCAAGGAGTTATTTCCCTTTTTGCCTTCCAATTTAGGTCTCTGTTTTATTCTGTTGACTAGTGGGGCATGAATTTAATTTAATTCAATTTAATTTGCTTGGACACAGTCCAGCACAACCAAGCAGCTAAGCTTTGTCATAGCGAAATAAAAATATAACAAACCAACTTTCAAGATAAACAATTTAGAAAATTGTACAAACTGTAGGTACAAGGAAGAAGCAGTATAACCTGAACCTACCAGATGTGCTCTTTTGTGAGTGGTGATTATCTCTCAAATTGCCTGGCAAAAAGAAACTGGTTGTTACTTTTCTGCAAACGTTAGATGAAGAGACACAGTGAAAAAATGAAGAGAACATGTTTCTGGGTAAACTGCAAACAAATAAGTTGAACCTGTTTGCTTTCAGGGGTTTCACTTTCAAATTAGAAAGTCAGAATGTCCCACATTTTCCTGTGTCAGGCACAGCTGTGTCATGACACATGATGGAAAAATCTCACTTTTCCTTCCAATGATGGGATACCTGCAGATGAGATGGGCGCGAGCATTGAATCTCTCACACGTGAAGTCTTTTCATTTGTTGCTAAACATCTCCGTAAATTGTTTTACTCCATTTCCACTGATGTTTCTTTCCACTTAGGTATATCAGCAGGATCATATTGGATTTCACTTTTCTGGCTGGTCTTTTTGCATTTTTTATCCTAATTCTTTCTTCAGTCAGATTCTGCCAGCATCAATTATTTCCCCCTTCATTTTACAAATCTATCCGTGGGGTGATCAACTCTGGATGAATGCAAAACCAAGGTTGTGAAGTGAATTTTTGACATTGAAGAAGATAGCAAAAATATACTTCTTGACCTCGGTTTAGCATCAATCCGGAGCTGATTGCCCTACGGAATATGTTTCTCTTTGTTCTTGCCTCAATTCATGTCTCATGTGTAAAAAATGCTGTGCGTTTTTGTTTACTTTAAAATGAATTCAGTTTTCTTTACATTTTTTTAATCATCGTAGATTACAACTCTGATTCTGTAACTTGGGTAATGGTTTTAGGGTGATATGTTTTCATCATGGCTTGAGATTGAGATGTGCTGTTTATTCTGTGGATACACTTGCGTTGGAGCGAAAGACTCGTGGGATTTGCAGTTAGGATGAAGGTTCCTCTGACGAAACGTAGGATATCCATAATACATCATTCGTGAGGCAAAAGTAAGATTGTTGGTGAAAATCGTGAAATACAACTGTATCATTACCCACCTCACGCAAACTGAACAACATGATTTGGCAGAAAATATCTGGTTTGATCTAAAAATATCCATTTTACGCATTGGGGGACTGGTGTATCTACCAGTTATGAAAACTGGTTGTCAGGGAGATTTCTTTTTGAATTTGCAAAAGGGGTCTTACCAGGAAACCGAAGCGATGCCATGTTCATGTTTTTTTATTTTGTAGTCCAATTTTCTGCAGTGAGGTTTGGTTGCCACATTCTCAATGACTCCAGTAACTTCTTTACAAATCAATAGTTTCAGTCTTGGGGCTTAGTCTTGCCCATATTTCATGGTCTTTGGGATGCACTGCCAGCCCAAAATGTCTTGCATTTAACTTATTTTTCTCCTCACTGCCATTTGATCGTTGCAGTCTGTGTAACTCTCTCTGGCAGTGGTTTCCTTAAGGGGGGGGGGGGGGCCAACCCAAAATTGAAAAATGTTTGCCAAATTTTGCATGTCTGGTTTTTATTGCGTTCTCATGGAGAATTTTCTGACAAATTTAATGCAAAAAACCAGAGGTCAATATATCAATCCGTTTTCAAATGAGAGACTTTTTTCGAACGGCGGAACATAGGATATTTTGTTCTTTCTGTCCTTTTCGTAAAATGCTTATTTGCCGCAAATCGCTTTTCGCCTGCCTTTTTAAACTTTCGAATGCTCTATCTCAGCCATTTGACAAGATAAAAAGGCCAAATTTTGCGTACTGATGTAGTTTTTTTTGTCAGAAATGGAGTGACAGAGCCGGAATTTTGATATTTTCAACATGTTTCCACTTTTTTGGCATTCATCTTCCCGAGTGCATCGCTTCTTAAAATACAAGTCTCGCAAGGAACCATTTCAAAAGTTTTGGGTCAAAAATGAAAAAAACTGGCTCTGTCACTCCACTTTTGGCACCTTTTGGAAGAGTTTGGCGCAATCTGAAGTTAAATAAGACATACCGTTACAATACAGGAGTCGCGCAAAGTTCCGCGTAATGATTTTTATAAAAACATGAATAACTCTGGAACTACTTAAGATACAGAGGTGAAATTTCACACACAAACTTCCTTCACCTAACACCAAATGTGTGCAAAATTTGGCTGCAATCGAATAATAAACACCGAAGTTGGTAATTTTGGGTTGCCCCCCCCCTTAATGTAATGTGAATGATTTGTTTTTTAATTGTTTTGCTGTTTGTTGATTTTTCTGTATTCTCTGGTGATCTTATGGTGCATGTGATGCACTATTCTCTGGTGATTGTATCATTTCATCAGTGTCGGAATGGTGGGCTCTTGTTTTTTATGTTCCGGTTTTGTAATCTAATTTGTTTTGTAGACGCCAATGTGCTTTTTCCATCGCTAGGATTTTGCAGATGTAATTCTAAACACGAGTCGTAAACTAGACTCTTCGGTGCTATTTTAAATCTCCCAACATAATTCCCCGAGTGTGATAACATCACCAAGGCTCTACCCAGGCCAGGAGGTTGTAGCCATTGGATGATTGGCTGAGGCCTCTTTGCTTCAGATCAAAGTGTGAAACTGACTCGCACCACTTTGAAGTAAATTGATTTGAACTAATGTTGATCTTTTAAGTTTTAACAATATCACTGCCATTTTTACCCATCAGATTGGGAATAATCGTCCCCAAATTCCAAAATCTCGGACAAAAAACATGGAATGTCTTCACGAACCGTGAATTAGTTGCTTCACGTGAAAGGATTTGTTGACAAACATGTGGAAGATGCACAATGTCATTGCCGCATTTTCAATTGTGATGTTCCTGTGGTTGTCTGGATCCCATTTTTGGCAAGGTATGTAAAAGATTTTGTCGCTCCATTTTGAGATATACACATGCTTGAAAAGCTAGTCTGTAAACAAATCCTCGCCATTTTGGTTCTCTGATTTTTTTACCAGTTTTAAACTTTACCACTGGCAATTTGAATGCATGTTCGAAATTGCCATTCATGAATCGTGGTATTTTGCTGGTACACTGCAAAGTTTGAGGGATATTTTTTAATTTCCACAATCATTTCCCAGTTTCACTCATTTTGTTGCATTATGCTGGTCAAAAATAACAAAAAATCCAGTTGGTCAGAATTCAGAATGTTCCTTCACATAATTTGTTTTCGCATAATTTGTTGTCTCGCCATTTCAAAAGTGAGGGTGGATTTCAATTGGCCGTTTCACATTTCATGTCGCAATGTTTTCCCGAAGGCAGATTTGATCCTTTTTGCAGTTCGAATTTCACCATATTTAATTTTCTCTATCATCCATTGTTTGCTATTTTCATTCTGTGATTTCTTTGTGTAATTATTATTTTTCCAATTGCGCAATGTTTTTGACGTCAATTATGTTTATTATGAAATGGCAGCCATTTTCCATTTTTGCTTGGCCTTTGTTGAGGTCTTTAATGAAATGTGTTTTCTTGGATCTTTCATCCACAATTTAGCCATTATTCAATTACTCAGAACTGCATCATTTTAAACATGTTGGATGAAGGTTAAGGTCCGTTAATATCTTAAATTAATTAGTTGACAGTGTTGCCACATTGCTTCGACAGTCACACCATCCGATCAATTTCAGTATGCATGACCTACGATTCTATGAGTTGTTTCGATGTTGATCATGTCATGAGCCCCAAACCTGGATGAGACTAACTTGAAAATAGGCTCAATTTGTCTTTTTTAATCGAGATGTTGCTTTTCTGTTTTCTGTGTATGACTTGGAAACTCACAGCATTCAGTTTTCCATTTGGATTTTCATTTTTTCAAAATAAAAAGTGTTCACGTATGCCACATGACTGCTAAATGTCCGCCATGACCAAATGGTGCATTTTGTGGACATGTTTTTTTGTACTTTTTTTCCAAGAACACCCGAAGTCATGAGCGAAATTGTGGTACCTTTTTCTGAAAAACTTGTGTCTGTTTCTCATTCAATAAATGTCAATGAGGACAAAGTTGAAGGTCTGAATATCATTTCTCGCTTCATTTAATTTTTGGAACACTGTGCACACAAGGTTTGACATTTTCTCCAAACCATTGTCTTTTTGTGGAGGCACTTGAAGATTTTTCATCTACATAATGAAGATCTATGCGAGACCTCGTCAATGTGATGGAAAAAGTCGAGGGGCTCGTTAAACCCCTTTTGGAAGTTGGCAATTAAAGCAATTTTCCAGTTCGCAAATTTCGATTTTTTCCTTCTAAATTTTGCAAATAATTGATAACGACACCTTTCTGCTTCCATCTTTCTAATCCAAAATTTTCTTCGATCGAAGTCAGCTCAGCATCCAGCAAGAGTGGTTTGTTAATCTGATAATGTTAATTAATACCGTCTTGCCTGTTGTTGTTCATTTGTTTTTCAGTATTTCATTTGCTTGTAAAAATAGTCCTTGAAAAACATAAACTGGAGACAGGAAACAGCTAATTAGCAAGCACCACTGATTCGAAGTTCTTTGGCATTACAAGAATCATATGTTTATTCCCCCAGCGCTTGTCTTTTTCTTCGAACGAATGCATTTATCTTTGAGGTTGGGGAAGGTAGCCTACAACCAGAAACAACGAATCAGTTTTTCTCATTGTCGGTTATGTCGACACTGGAGTATCAGCCCGTTGATGGGACCAACCCAAAATGGATGGTGAGGACATTAATTGTCACAAAAATGTGTTCATGACACCATTGCACACCGTGTCATCTGCTTGAAGTTTGCAGTCTGATTTGGACATTTTTCTTGGGTTACTGAAATGATGCAGTCATGCAATAAAAGGGTTTGTAAACATGTGCAGGATTAAAAACAATCTGAACGAAATTTTTTTTATTTCAATTCTGGTTGTACTAAAAAAAATTACTTTCAATTTGTGTGTAGATTTTGTCAATGGCCTTGATCATCATCTCTCCATACATCATTCATGTTCACGTGTGTAAATTCCAACAAGACTTATCTCTGCAGCAGAAACAAAGTGAGTTCGAGTTGCATTGGATTTTATTTCACAATGATCGCAGTTATGCCAAAAACAATTTACGTGGAGCTCTTTCTTTTTCAACATTAAATTGCACTTCCCTAAGTGAGGACCCAACAGCAGTTGATTTCCGATCTGCAGGGCCAAATTTTGCTTTTTGGTCAAACCCTTTAATAAAAGTACACAAATAAAAATGCGTCGGGTGAGTCTTTTTTTTTTTGTCAAGGTTGAGGCTTCCGGTCTGTGGAGTGGGCATCATGCAAATGGAGAAATACATCGGGGGCATTCGGAGTGGAGCAGTTTTTCATGTTAAACGGGACAGGCTCACATTCAAGAACACCGAAAAACAAAAAAACAGGCGGGAGTGCATATTGGGCGACAATCGGCCGGACAGGCTGGTGGACAGTAAAGATAGCATCAACATTCACAGATGACAGGTGAAGTAGAGGGAGGGAAGGTGGGCCGTCCGGAGGAGTGGGTCTACAATATCTCGTCTGATGAGGAAGAAAATGAAAGAAAGTCAACAGCAGCGTGTTTCTTTTTTTGAGTTTGTTTCTCACTCTGTGCTTCACAGAAGATGGATGTTTATTCAGCTGTGCAGGGGTGTGCAACTTCATTTACGCATGCTCGAGAAGTACCTAACATTTCACTTGCGTTTTGCATTTCATGCTTTGTCATTGTATTGGGCGGCCAACAGGCAAACTGGCTTTTCTGGTCACTTTTTTTGCCTGAAGTAGGTTGCCGTTGAGGAACTGAGCATCTTTTTTGTGAAGGAAGCCGTTGCTTGCTGAGCCAGTTTATTTCTGGTCGTAATTCTTGCCAACAAATTAACCAAAAAAAAAACACTGGCCCCAATGAAGGAAATCTGAGGGGTTTTGTCAGATTTGTTTGATTTGTTTTCCCATCATATCAAAATCAAATTGAAAGTTCCCTATTTCACTAGAAAACAACGTGTTTCTTTCGTAAGATTCCAATAACAAGAAGATAACTTACGAGTATGGCAACTTTTTTCAACACAAAATCACTCATTAGACATTATCGCTGTAGATGTGATTTTGATTGCATTTCTGAACAACAATAATTTGAGATTGGCTTCTTAGACATGCCAGGAGGGGATCATCACAGATAAGAACTGCTCGGTGAACAGTGCTCTTCTAAAAATGGTTCTTTTTTGAATGCTAGTGGCAGCTGGGGTATACTGGTCCAATTCACCGCCAGCTAAACAAAACCAAAAAATGTTTGAGAGTGCCCCACTGATTTGATCAAATTTTCTGAGTGCCTCACGATAAAAAAAGCCTCATGAGCATGATAAATAAGTTTTTGTCCACTTCATGTCTTGAGCCCTGCAGAGGTGCATTTCACTGAAGTGTTCAATGTTTGGCAGAAAACAGAAAATCACATTCTCATCGGTTTTGCCTCATCCAATCATTCGATTGAAATGCAGATGCATCAATTCAATCCTTTTCCATCCTTTGTTGTCCCCACTGCTTTTCTTCATTGAGATTGTGCATGTTCAGCTGGCTCAATCCAACAAAAATTTCATTGTCTGTGCCATTCCTCACTGACACAATTCGTTTAAAAATACAGCCTGTGCTCCCCGTGCGTTCCAATTATGAGAACCTGCGATCGGTCTTCTGAGGAAGACAAATAAAAACCACCATTCAATTCAAGGACATATTTTTCATTAAAGTTGTCACTGGCCAATTTTGTCTTCTCCAGAAGACATTTGCATTTGACCGGAATTTGTGTGCACTTTAAGGTGACCGACTAAATGTTTCCAGACAAGAATTTCAAGGATTGGGGGCATAAATAAAATGTATTTCTTCAAAATTTCATTTTTATTATTTTTTTTGTGTCAAAAACCATTTCAAATGTATGAAAACCAATGCCATATCCAGAGTTCAACAATTCCTCAATTTTCACCAAAATGCCAATTCACTAGGCTTAAGCACTCGATGGCAAAAAGCTATTTAAAGTCTTAATTTCAGGGCTTTTGTGTTTCGGTACAATTTTGAACTTCCGATCAGTGTTTCTCAGAAAGTTGGTCTCAAATCCTGACTGCAACGTGCCTCTGTGACTTCATTCGCAAAAAAACCTAATGCTTGGCCACCGCGACTCCAGAATGCATGCATAAAGTTACGTACAATATCAGAATTGTGGCACTGTCGCACAATTTTTCACGAAATTTTGAGCATTTCTGCATGTCCACATTTTTAAAAAATGCCTTTTAGTTTTACGGGGCACCGATCAAAAGTTTCAGCAAGATATTTTTAAACAAATGGCTGCTCAACCTTAAGCAGGTGAGCCAGATGGCAAAACTTTTGTGTGCGCAGTTCTGTCATGCCCTCAAACATGCTAACCATAACACAACTTGGATCGGTTTCAATTACGGGATTTGAGTTTTTTTTATTTATTGTACCCTCCTTAAAATTTGAAATGTATTTCATTTTGATGTCTTAATTTTTTTAATCTAGCAATCAAAAAGAAAGATGCATATCCACAGTCCTTGCTCGTCAAAAGAGTGTGAAAAAATATTTTCGTTTCAATGTTAAATGTTAAATTTTGAATTTTATTTGAATCGCGATGCTTTCATAACCATGTTTTCATTACTGATTCAGCTCAGGTTGCATATTTCCATGTTAAAATGGGGAGAAGTCCATTGCAGAATTTAAAAGGCTATCATTTTTCGATATTTCGGTGATGTGGATTGAAAGTCCTTCAATGTTCGGAACAGGAGTGAGTTGTTTTTTTTTTCAAATAGCAACATGAAACAAATTGATGATTTACTTACCATCCTCGTTTCTTTAAGGTGTGGAAGCCTGCTTGGATTTGTCATGACTTACTCAAATTTCTTGGGATTTTTCTCCTGTCAATCATGAAATGCTGAGACCCGTTGACCAGGTCCCTTTCACCGGTCTTGTTCACTGGAGATCAGCTTAGCAGCCAGCAAAATGTTTTATCATTCCGTGATTTACGAGGAGAAAAATTTCAAAAAACTTTTTCGTGATTGTTATTGGCACTCATCTGGCTTGAGAGAATTTTGTTTCTGCTCTGAATGATGATCAGAGAAAGCGTTTGCCCCATTTCATGTCAGCAATTTCATGCCATTTGTTGTTGGTGATAAAACTCAGCCAGCAGCATTTCCGATTACAAATTTTCCCAATCATGAGCAATCACATTAATGGATTGTTGCTGTGCCCCACAATTATTGTACAATCTGAAATTGATTGGCATGATTATTGGCAGTGCAACATGTCAAAATGAAGCCTTTGCGTTTGCTACAAAAACTGAGAAATCTGAATCTTAACTATTCGAACACAATTAATGTGGAACAGCTTAATGAATCATAAAAATTCATATGGGAGAATGTTGGATGTTTAGATGTTTTGGCTAAAACGTACAAGCATACCATACTTTTGGAGCAAGAACACCAATCATTTTAAATAATTTAAATCTGATGGGAAGAACTTTTGCATTTGGTATCTGCAGATAAAATCATGAATATGGGTCAATCATCCACAAAAATTGAGCAAATGGTGTCTGCATTATTTTTTTCTGCTTTCAGCAATTTTGTAGATATGGGGGCAGTTTGATCTGTCCAGTCAGCATGGCCAAACGGTGATGAATGCAACCTCATGATACTGTGGTACCATGGTTGTTTCAAGAGCATTCCGACTGCAGGCTCTGTTCATTTATCTCTCCTCTCTGCTCCTCTACACATCATGTAAGTGACATCCGAAATCTGACTTGGTAATCCAACCGAATCTTTTTAATAAGAAACAAAAAACAAGGCGGCAGTAATTTTTCTGCAGCATCACTGTTGTCACAAAACCATTCCTGCAACTTCACCGTTGTTGTCAATTTTTTTCAGCCGTCACTCTCCTGGACATCATAGCATGCCAAGCTGAGGCTTGGAGCAACGTGGACTTATTTATATTCCTGATATAATGATTTGTTGATTTCATTAACTTTATTTAACCTCTCGAGGCCGAATGTACCATCAGAGATTACCCTTGAAGACTCGTGCATGATGACCTCACTTCGCCACAGCAAAAAAATTGTTTTTGCATTTAAGAGAATTTGGTAAAAGAATCCTGCAACTTTGGCCGAAAAAAAGCAATCACAAATCAGTCTGCAAGTCCATACAAAAGATTGAAAACTGTTCTTTTAGAATCGATGTGTGTATGACTTTGGGAGATCGACAGATTGTATGACTGTGATGGCAGATGGGTGGGCATAAACCACTGTTGAGGGGTCCATACATTGACCAGAATTTGCAAGGCCAACAATCCATCATCAAACCGACAGATGGATTTGAAGAAAATCTCTGACTTCATTCATAAACAGCGGAGATCTAGGTGTCAGGGTTTGGTTTTTTCCTTGGAGATAGGCGCTCGATCTATCTCCTCTGCGACCAATCTCCTCTGAAAAACTCAAAACTCCGGAGGATTTCCATTTCTCACGCTGTATCTCTCAGCCGAAAGGCAAAAATAATGAAATAATGCACTCGTAAAGATACAGTGGCTTCAATTCCTTTTCCTTCATTTTTTCCAATTTCATTCTTTTCAGCGTCACATAGCAAACATTCTGGGCTGCCACATAGGAATACCCTTGTTTGTGGTGCGGTTTTGAATTTAGGATATAGCAGGTATCCCCATCGAATGTGTCGACTAACTGGACCTCTGCCCTCATTATTTTTTTTTTTGGGGGGGGGGGGGGTACTTCACATTGAAAATAAAAAGCACAGATTTTGTGGTGCGAGGATAACGAATTTTCTTCATCCAGCATCAGTAAAATTTGAGATTGTGTGGAACCATTGGCTCTATTTGAGCCAACTGGGAATCATTTTGTGTTCCTGTGGTTGGAATATCAATTAATGTTCATTTTGCAACTGAAAACTGAGTACTGTTTTGTTGTAGGTATCACGCAATTCTAACTATTACTGGCCAAAATATGCAAAATAATACTCTGGCATTTTAAAGCTGGGTAAAATTTCAGAGAATACGGGTTTTGGAAAAACTCAAGATCATGAGTGTCTTGGCAATATAATAGTGATATCTTTCAAGCTTTTCGATATTTTATTATGCAGAATGTAATTTTATCTTGGGCGATGTATCCCACTTTTGTGTTTCTTTAATGCAGGTGATCCGTTTATGATATTTGCCAACAGAAAGAACATTCAGTTGGTTGACATTGCCAGGCCAAGAAGCAACACGACAATCATAGCAAAGGTTTGTTCATCTCCAATTTCTGCAGTTTTGATTTGAAAAAAGCGTTCAGTTGCAATAATTGTTCTGTTGAAATCAGAGGCAAAATGCATTTAAAAAACTCCAGACAAGGATGGAGGTTGTTTGTTTTTCTCCAGCAGAAATCGAGGCACAGCCATATGTGAATGGTTTGTGCAATTTTCAAATTTTACCATTAAAGGTAGAGCCCCCAAGCTCCAAGGATCAGGCATTTAACTGCATAATGTTCCAGTATTCCATAATTTTGAGAGTTTCCATCAACTATTTTCTCCCAATTCAGGACTTGGATGATGCTGCTGCCCTTGATTACTATTTCGAAGGTGGTCAGGTGTTCTGGACTGACTTCAGTCTTGAAATCATTGGGTCTACAACAGTTGGAGCACCAAACAAAAAGGTTAGTTAGCCTTTGTTAGTTGTTATCCTTGCAATTTGAGGTCATGTAAGGAAGTCTGGCACTTTTCTGCATAAGTTTGCAGTTTTGAAATAGCATCCAGTTTTGTCACTTCAGTGCTGGGATTTCAAGTTTTTTTTTTCACCTTTTATTTCAATCAATGTGTGTTCGGCGTTCCCATCAGTGACAACTGCAACTGCCAAAAATTAGTTTCGGAACTACATGTATTTGGAAATATATGAAGCAACAGGTCAAAATTGGTGGGAAAACATTCTCCGTATTGTGCTGGTACCTTCGGGAAGCTGGGACATCATCGGCCAGAAAAGCACGCATTGACAAACCGACATTTCCAGGTGGGAAGGAAGGAATTTTGCTGAGCTGATAGCTCAATCATGGTTCTTTGAAAAATAAAATGTATTTGGAATTATTTAAATGGGCTACTTTGTGCAAAATAAGCTGTCATGTGTTATTTTAAACTTGGAAGGATTTGGGGTTATTGACCCTGTGCTATTCCAAACCTTGATTTATTCGATTCATACACTCTGGTTGCAGATGCTTAGATTTTCGATCTACATCCTCACTTGCACATGTTCATTGCAGCTATTTACTTCACACTTGTCGCATGTCTCATTTATTTGTGATATGGAGGAAAAATTTTGGGTCGGGGTAATTTGGTCCGAAAAAATTCAAGATCGAATGGCTCTAATCTCCAAACCCAAGTTATTAACTGACGTAACCTACACTATCCCAACCTAACCTATTCTAACCTAATTTAAAGTAGAGATCGAACCGGTACATGTTGACCGGGTACGGCAACTAGGGCCAAGGCGGGTCCGGTAAATAGGTTGAAAATTTGGGGTGGCAAAAACCCCTTTTTGGATAAAATAAAACCAAAAATTTTGA